>APFE030679730.1:159531-208156 GCA_000404065.3 Pinus taeda
TGAATTCATCAAACCTTGAAATGTTGAGGGTGCATTGGTAAGGCCAAAAGGCATGACCAAAAATTCATAATGACCCTCATGAGTTCTAAATGTTGTTTTCGGAATGTCTTCAGTCTTCATTCTAATTTGATGATATCCTGAATGAAGTTCCAACTTGGTGAAATAAATTGATCCATGCAATTCAACCAGTAATTCATCAATGACAGGAATGGGAAACTTATCTTTAATAGTGAGCTTGTTGAGCTCCCTATAATTCGGACACGTGCACCATGATCCATCCTTCTTGTGCACCAATACTACTGGAGCAGAGAAAGAACTTTGACTCGGTTGATTTATACCAGCCTCTAGCATTTCTGCAACCATACGTTCAATTTCACTCTTTTGGGCATAGGGATATCTCTACGGCCTGATGTTTGGAGGAACACTTCCTGGAATTAGGTGAATAGCATGATCATGATAACAAATAGGTGGGAGAACTTTGGGAGTCTCAAATACCTTGGAATGATTGTCCAAGATATTTTGGAGATCTGGAGAAATAGATGATTCTGATGTGGAAACATCTAGCGAACATAATTGTGCAATTACATCTCTTTGTTCCTTTTTTAGAAGCTTTGTTAAACTGTTAGCACTGATTATCTTTCCTGGTTTCCCTGCAATACCCCCTAATTCAACTTCCTTTACCTCGACAGAAAATTTCATGAAAAGTTCTTGAAAATTAAAAGCTATTGTACCCAAGGATTGTAGTCACTGGACTCCTAGTACAACATCAACACCTCCCATTGGAATGGAAAGAATTGGGCTAGTCAATACATATTCTCCCATGGATAGCTTGATATTATGGCACTTTCCAGAGCAATTTATAATTCCTCCATTTGTAACCATCACTGGACACTCTCGTTCTGGATATAGGAAGCAATTCAATTCTTTTGCTATCTTACAATGAAAAAAACTGTGGGTACTTCCTAAATCAATCAACACTATTACCTTTTTCTTCTTGATTTGTCCTTCTATATTCATGGTTTGAGGAGTGGTAATTCTATCCAATGCATTACAAGATATGGTCGGATTCATTTCTTCTTTATCTAGGCTTTGTTCTTGGAGTATATCCTCTTCTTTTGACCTTTCTGGCTCCTTTTCTTCTTCTTCTTCACAATCTATGTAGAATAATTTCTTCTCAGCACACTTATGACCTTTAGTGTATTTGCTATCACAACTGTAACAAAGCCCTTTTGCTCTTTTTTCTTCCAATTGTTGTGGTGTCAACCTTATGGGAGGTTGTGGAAGACTAGGGGCAACAACACTTCCGTCTTTATAGTTGTGAGTGGTATGCTTCCTGGTTGCCATAATTTTGCTTTCCATTTTTTCTTGCTAACCTGAATGCCTTCTCTAATGAATCAGGTTCCCAAAGGTGAACATCATGTTGGATATTATCCTTTAAAGACCCTATGAACACATCAATCCTATGCTCCTCTGGAATATCTTTTACCCTTATGTCAATTTTTGGAACTCCTCAATGTGCTCCATTATTGAACCCTTTTGTTTGAGACTTATCAATTGGCTAAAAAAAGTGTTGCTTTTTGTATCCTCATAATGTGCCATCAATTCTTCAGTAAAAATTGCCAAGTGATAAATTGTTTACGAAAGAAAAGCCATTGATACCATACAAACTGATTTGGTTCCAAAAATAAAGTTGCCATACGTACCTTTTGTGTGTTTTGCACATTATTGAGATCGAAAATTTGCTCCATCTGTAATATCCATGTTGCGGGATCCTTGCCATCAAACTTCCTCATATCGATTTTTGGAATATGGTGGGTCTTCGATCCAACATTAGAGTTTATGGAATCATAATTAACATTTCTTTAGTTCTCATCATGAGTTTCCTTTACTACCCTTTCACCCTTTTCACCATTAGTAAGTATTTCTTGTAGAAAATTTGTCAAATCTGTTTTCAAATCTGCCATGTCTGTCTTCAAATCTGCCATGTCTCTCTTCAAATCTGTCTTCAAATCGTTCGTCTTTGCTTCCATGCCCTTTATCTTAGATTCCATGCCATTTATCTTAGCTTCTGTTAGCTTTTGTGAGATTGAAATTTGTTGCACTTGGTCTTGTAATTTTGATATATCATGTAGAATTTCTTCATCTTCTTCATGAGTCATGCTAGAGATTTCAGGTTGCTTACTAGGTGTTTTCATTTTCTTTCCTTGGGGCATCAATTACTGATAATAATGCTTCACTATGCCCTTTGAATTCCTTCAAAATAATTTTTCAAACCAAGCTTAAGCAAACATTTAAAAAGATATACACACCTTTTTTCACTTTGTAGAAGCTCAATATTGCCTTTGATGTATCTCTGTAATTTTGGATCATGAAATTCTCAAATTGTGACTTGAGGTAGCCCTCTATGTCCTCTTTCCAATGCCACTAGTCTGACCCCAATTGGATTCTCCAATGAAGAGTTATGCCAAATCTCCCATAGTGACCTGATTATAGACTAATTCAGTAGAGTGAACTTGTACGATGTGCCACGTGTCCCTATTTTGACCTTTGGCTTTGACAAATATATACAAGAAACTATAGTCCGTCCTCTTTCTGTACCTTCTTATGAAATTTCAATCTAATACTTAGAGAGAAAGTTATGACGATTTTCCCCAGGTCACCTGTTTTGAATGTAATTCAGGATTCTGCAAAAGGACAAACTTCCTCAGTTCATATCTCCAAAAATATAGCGCTAAAAGCTCTGAAATTCGGACCTACGATTCAGTGCGATGTCTTCTCAAATGGGTTTTTTTTTAGCTTCTGATACATCGCAGAAAAAGTTATAGCGAAAATTCCACAATGACCTATTTGGAGAAGAGAAACCCTAGAATCCAAAGCTCTGATACCAAATGTTATGGAACCAGCTCAAGAAAAGATAGAAAAGATAGATTGATGCTTTCGAATTCGGCCTCTTCGAGGGGGAAAACTCCTTTACATTAAATAAATGAAAAATTCTTATATTATTCAAATGATAAAACCTCCTTTCTATATATAGGAGTCTAAGGAGTCACAATATAACCGAGCCGAGCTAACAATAATAACATAAAGTCACAAAAATAACAATAGAGGGATTCTATGGGGCATAGTAATAACAATATGGGGACAATAGGGGCACAACAATATTAATAAGGGGTACAACTACAATAGTAATGGGGTAATCACTAGTATTATAGGGACCCAACATCATCCTTGAACAAAACACATTCTTCAAGATTATTAAGCAGGTTAGCCCTATCCTTTTCATGAAAGAAAACAGTCTTTGTTAGCTGATCTCCTTGCAAGAAATCTACATCAAAAATTGGCTTACTCACAACAAATTCATGTATTGTTTCATTAGTCTCATGACTGTCATCATTTAAACCTAGCTTTTCATTTTCAATAATAGAAGAAATTTCACTCACACAATCTTGACTATGTGAACACTGCAAACCTAGCTTAACTTGGTCTGTAACATGTTTTTTCAAAAGCTGATCAATTTCATCTTCAGATAGAGGAGACAACTGAGATTTATAGAAACCAACATTAGCTTGGTGATTTTCATTTTCAAGATTAGGAATAGGCCTTTCTCTATTTTGATCCCAGTCTATTTCATTCAAGGAGGAAACTGTTGATTCTTTTTTGAGAGGAAAAATCATAAAGGGCTTCTAATATATCTTATTCCATACATTCTTCATCTCCATACGAATTTTCAAGAAATTTAATGAAATTTTCAAAAATCTCACAACAACTATCCATCATCGATAAGGAAAAATTGCAGCTTTGATAATGTTGAAAGAACACTGAATGAAAATCCTTTAGAGAATATAAACTAGCAAATGGTAGACTCTCATTCCATTTCCTTGCCATTTCCTCCAAGATAGCCATGAAAATATTCATCAGACAATCTTCAGGAAATGCAGCCTTTAATCTGCGAATATGAAAATGAAATTTGACCAGATGCAAACTAGGATCTTCTCCATCCTAACCTTTAAACTTTGGCAGCCCTGTTTTTCAATATATACAAGGAATTCGATTTGGAAAACTAGGAATATGAGCTCGATTCATAGGAGCATACCTTTGAGAAGTTGAATCCATATTGAAAACAATTAATACAACAAGAAGTTCTTCAAACTACTGGTTTTTGAACAGTGGAGTCACCATGAAAATTATGAAACTTTGGATTCTTCGACATTGGAGTCACCAGGTGAAAGATTCACAGCCTTTCTTGTGTCTTATCACTATTCACCATCAGGAATTAGATCTGATCCTTGTCGTTCTTTCCTAGGGAAGATATGATCTTTCGTTCCCCGGCAGTGGCGCCAAAGATGTTAGTCCTTACAATCTCCTAGGCTGAAAGGGAATCAACAAGGGTAACCTTAAACCACTTCAGCTCAGTAGCTAGCCCTACTGAGCATGAGAGGGATCTCTCTAAGTCTCTTATCAGTGATATGACTTTAAAGCAAATGAATTTTAGGCTAGATATGTGTATTTGTTTGTGAAAATTTGGTTTTTTAAGTATTTGTTGAACTTAGGGTTTGTAGCCACAAGTAGGTCTAGGTTGTGGAAATACAGGAGCAAACATAAGAAGGAGCTAGATGTCAAAATACATGGTGTAATTTGACTATTTGTCAGTATAGTATAGATGATATAGTGTGGAAGAAACTAATGAGCATAAATAAACATGATTTCATTAGCTTAGGAAGACAAAACAAATAACCATGAAAACCAAATAACAGAGCTTGAAGAACAAGAATTCTGAGTATTTTATCACAAGGAATTCATAGAAAGAAGAGATATAATGTAAATAAATATGTTTATACCATGAGAAAAAAAAATAATGAAGTACAAGCACCATGAACTTACTGGGCTAGATTTCCTTGAAAATAGTTGCAACTTGTATCTGTATTAGCTGAAAGATGATTACAATGCAAGCCTCCTTCACAAAAGGTTCAACCCTCTTCTCCTAAAGTGAAATGATACTTATAGACTCTCCTAGACCACTTTACCATCTTTAGGATTTGAATTCCTTGGTGAAGGAACTGACTCCACGATTCTCTCAACCAACAGGTGAGAGTGAGAAGGTGCAACTCAAACACCTCATGAAGAGTTTGTTTAGGAGTTTGCTTCTTTTATGAGGCATAGTAAACATCAAAAACAACCTATGATATACATTTATTCATACCTACAACACCTAGCCTTGTAACGTGTGCCATTACATAGAGAATCTTGACTTTGACCAAGTTAGACTAGAAACTAGGAATTTTACACAATGAAATTTTGCAAATAAAAACACAGAAAGTGCAGAAGCACAACGCTGACTTTGAGCTGATTTGTAGGTGCCTTCCAGGGATCGAAATGCACATTTGAGAGAATGGTCAACTCGCCCTTCAACTCTAGTTTCTAGAATAGTTTGAATTTATGAATTTGGAGCATGGGAAGGCCTTCAAAAATCAATTCTCTGAGGATTGCTCCAGAAGAGCAACGCCTGTCAAAAAATGGTCCAAAATGCTAGTTTTTTGCCACGTTTTTGCATTTTTCTCCAAAACTAAGCCACCTCTGAAAAATATGGGAAAATGGGTTTTTATAGGATGTCAAGAGCTTTCCAAAAATATAAAACTTTCCTCAAATGGATGTCTGAGGTAAAATCGCAGCGCCAAGACACTGTGCTTCTGGAGCAGTTGAATTTCTGAGCTTAGACCAAAATTTGTCAAAAAACTCAAAATGCTCAGAATTTGCTCAAAATTGGAGGGAAGGTGTAAAAACAGATTTTTTATAGCTTCATGGATGCTTCAGTAAGCATCTCCAAGTTTCCCTCATCCTTTTGGTCTTTTTTGGCCTCCTTGAGCTTGTTTTCAAGTTGTTTTACCTTGCCATTGGCGATCATGTTTTGAGCTTGATATGATGCGCCATGTGTCTGAGCAACTAATTGTCTCTATTTTCCTTCTCAAGGAGCTTCTCCAAGTGTTCATTCACCCTATTAAGCCAATATTCCTTATCTTTATGAACCTCTAGGGCAATCCTATCTTCTAGGTCAAGATCCTCATTAAGCAAAAAAATTTCTTGTTCTTCTTGCAAAGCTTTCTTGAGGCCTATTGTCCTTGGTATTTTCCTTTTTCCTCTCACCTCTGATGCTTCAGGCTTGCTTGATGTCATGATCTCCTTATATTTTCCAATTTACTGCATTAACTTGGTTTTTTCCTTTTCTAGGATCAACTCTTTTGCTTTGATTTGACAGTTTTCCTGTTCGAGGAATGATATAACATACTTTTCCCTTTCCAAATTTATCGCCAGCTTCTTGATTTGGTAGTCTTTCTCCTCGATAGTCTATCTCATGCTTATGGTTTGATCCTCGGCCTCTGGATCAATTATCTCAAACTCATGCTCAACTGTGTCTTTCTCTTTTGTTGTCGGTTCCTACTTTGTTGATGAAGAAGGCTTGGCCCCTTTCTCTTTGTGAGAAGAAAACAAAAGCCTCTGGCCCTTGCTATACGCTTTAGTCACCTCAGGTTTGGATAGTTGAGTCTTCTCCACTATTTTTCTAGATGACCCCACCTCCATTTGAATGAAAAATAAATTGTCAGGTATGAATGGAAATGAAGTGATGTGAAGGTGGATTTTGACAAAATGATGGGAGAGGTATTGGTAAATGTGAGAGGACTTCGAAATATGATGAAAATAAGTGGAGAAACAGTGGAAAAATGATTTTCTTGTAGGCGGGAAAAATAGGGTTTATGATGAGATTTGCCCAAAAACCTCTAGGAATGAGATAGGGTTTTGCTTTTTGAGTCTTTAAACTTTGTTTGGAGGTGGGTAAAATGGTCAAAATGGCTCAGTAAACATGTATGCAGGTGTAGGATATCATTTTACATGTTTTGGAAATTAAAAATAATGATGGCCATTTTCACCCTAACATTTCCCATGTAAATTTTGCTACAAACCCTAACTTGAAGAATCATTGACATGAGATTAAATTGGGAAAGCAAAAGATGGAGGATGATGGTGTACTTGCTTCTTCCTTAGTGTAAAAGTCAGTAAAATCAAGCTTGCAAGTGAAAAATTGAGATTTGTGAGAGTTTTGAAGGATCTCTGGGCACTCGGTCCTGCACGCAGCGCAGTGTTCATATGCACAACACCAAAGCACAGCGCAGTTCACAGAAGCGTAGTGATGTGTACATGTCGTTCATTTGGAGCTATGTACATGTGTTGACATGTACCTGTCATGCGTGTGGTACTATGTACAAGTGGTATTGTGTACATATTGTATAATGGTGCAGTGTACATGAGGCATTGTGTACACGTTGTGCAGGTGGTGCCGTGTACATGCGATGATGTGCACATGTTTTGGAGGTGGTGCTTTGTACATGTGGTACTTGTGTACATGTGGGATTGAGTGCATGTCATAGATGTTGTGTTGCAGGCATGTGGCACTATGTATGTGCATCATGTAATCACGGTATCATGACATATCCATTCATTGTGTTTCACACTATAATATGTATTTGTGTTGTATTGTACACTAGGTGTATGTGTATGTGTTGTATGTCAGGTGTAGGTGCATGTATTTCGTGGTGTTATATGCAGTGTGTGATTGGATGTGTGTGATGCACACTATGTGTACATGCACATGGTTTACGATAAGGTATGGGATGCTTGTCTAGTGTGGCAACTGATCCAAAGTGCGTATAGAATAAAGACAAAGGTAGAAGCTAAGGATTGATGAAAGGATAAGTATGAACATTTTATTTTAGTTTTATCATGCATGTGATTTATGATTATGGTATATGATGATTATATGTGATCTATGATTCTCGTTTATGATGGTTACATGTGATTTATGATGTTGATCTATGATTATGGTTTATGATGGTTACATGTGATTTATGATGTTCACCTATGATGGTTGTGTTTTGAGCTAACTAGATGTGATATGTTTATGCATGATGTTTTGATCAAACAGTTAGTTTGACTTGTTCAGGAAGCGAACATAATTGCAAGTGTACCTTATTGACGACCTACCAATGAGATATGATGTGAATTTATTTCAATTTATTTTAAATCTAATGGAATTTATGTGCTTGGTACAAGAAGTATGAACATTCTCGATTGATTGGTTGAAATTGACTACAAGAATTAGCAGCAACAATGAAAGAAATTGGAACATGCAGTTGTATGTTGGTAAATCACTTTAGGAGCAAGGCCATTGTGGGACACTAGTACCCAATAGTGTCCATTGATTGGCATGAGCATGCTATGACTGATATAATGGTTTTACGTTAGGAATATGCCTTATTTCTCGTATCTTCTGATCTGAGGAATCCCTGCCAAGGGATGGACTGCCCGAGATGGGGATGCCAACGAAACTTGGAAGGTGAATGACTACACAAAAGAGTTGATCGGATTACCCGAGGGACTGTGTAGCAGAGAATGGAAATCTTGGGATATATTTTTTTTGGTCATTAGAATTGCTAGATGGAATCAGATGCACATTGGGGGTGTGCCCTGGAACAATGAGCCAGTAATTGTCCGTTGAGTGGACAGGTGGCGTGGGATTGTAGCACTGGACATTGGATGCATCTTTGACTATGGCAGTGGATTTTGGAATTCCCAGGAAGGAGGTGAATCCTGTTATTACTTTAAGGGTGGAGGTGTGAGCCTTTGGATTCGCTTGTTGATTGATGCGGGCATCGTATCATTTATTTTCTCGTTTAGCAAATGTACATATGTGTAGATGTTGTTATTATAAATATCGTAATGAGCTATACTATAAAGCTCCAGTATGCGGTATGGTTGTTATATTGTCATGTTTTCATGATGTTTTTCTTTTGAGCAGGTAATTCATTGTAAATACTGCAACAAGTTGTGTTATAAAGCTCCATGGCCAGTATGTTTTGTTTTCAGCAATCTTGTTGGTTATAGATAATGAGCCTTGGTATTGCAACAAGAATGTTACAAGTCCCAAGGATACCAATTTTAATTATCAACCCAGGGTATGTAAAACCTTAAGAGGTATCGACACTATAATGCAACATACAATGTGTCCTTCCTTTGTTGTCATGGAGTGCATGAAATGAAATCAAATCCTAAACAAATTGCAGAAAATGAAATGCTCGAAATGGAAACCTTAACTTATTGCAAGAAAGAAAATACAAGGAAAGAAACATATTCTAATTGCATAAAGTAAATATCATGAATTAAATGTCAACCATTATGTTTCAAAGAGTTTAGATCCATTAACATAATTTATTGGATGTAGCAATTAGGAAAATCATCATTGTATTATCCAATTCATAATTTGTCCATTAACCCAAATCGTTGAGATATTTTGCATGGGTAAAAAGCCAAGTCCCTCATCAACCATTTATTTAGAGCCTAGGGGTCATGATTCAACCCTAAGGGACCAAAAAAAATATTTTTGAACAAATATGGGCAAGTATATACACGCTAGAAGAGTACTACAAGAAACTACATGATATTATAAATTTACGACAAGAAGTTATAACTCATCGAACGACTAAGAAAATCAAATCAAAATTGGATGTAGAAAAGAAAATATTGACAAGAATGTATTAGGTCTCCATTCCAAGTGAAATCACTCAGAAATACCTATGTTATCTCATGCTAAAAAATAGCACAAAATTACTAGTCTAAAATCTAGAAATTTGAGAACTAGTGAGCTAGTAAATCTATCAAATGCCTAACCTAATCAAGTTAAAATGAAATGGGGAAATTTTTTAATGAAATAGAATGTGTTTTTGATCTAATGCAAGTGGAATCAACTCGATTGAAGCTCGTTAGCATGTTCTGGAAAATAGAAGAAATTTACTGTTATTTGCCACAAGGGACTTCCAAAAATTTAGATTTGGGAATAAGCAAACAAATCTAAGTAGCTCAATGATTACTATGAACTTCAAAAGTTGTTTTGAGTATGAAATTATGCTTGTGATCCTACAAAATAAATTAATTCGACAACCCAATCCTACAAGAAGAAGTCACTAATACTACATGTAGAAATAGAAAACTACAAGAACAATAGTTGCATGTGAATAAAAAGTGAAAGGAAGAAAAGTAAATGATGAAAAAAGACTTTGAGGCCCTTGGGGTGTCCAAGCCCAAGAAAAATTAGATTCCTATGAAGGAGACCAAGATTTAGAAGCTGAACATGGCACCAATATTCATTATTTCCATCAATACAATTACATCCCTGTAAGAAATGACAGAGGAGCTACAAAAATATGAGTTCTCTCCACAAGAAGACTAATAAAAATCCACCCCTACAGGAGAATTCAACATGGTACTTATAAAAAATGATTAGAAAGAATTCCCCATGAAAGGAGCAATATTTCCCCACCAAAATCCCTCAAATAGTGGATCTGGTTCCCAATACTAGGAATCTGCATTAAATGATAGGGAACACATTCCTAGATTTTCTCAATCATTGGAGCTCAATAATCTTTGCAATAATTTCATAATATCTTCTTGATTTATTATTTAATATTGATCCTCCTATAGTAGGGAGCAAGCCCCTAAATTTTCTCCTCCTCCAAATCTTCATAATCTCCCCAATATATTCCACAAAAATATATAATATTAGGCACAAATATGAAATTATCCATAAACCTTCATAATGAATAAATTAAAGTTAAAAATACATTATATAATGCAAAAAGAGAGGTTTAATGTGCTAAAGGAGGGTCAAATGGGCCTTAATTTGTGTCTAATTTGGAGGCCCATCAATAGGTGTGGTGGAACATCGAGGACAGTGTCCCCCAAGGGAGAGGGTTATGTAACAACCCTGGTGAAAATTCCATGTAAAAGTATATATAAGGCCACAGTTGATGGAACATGTATTCCAAGTTGAATGGTGGGGGAAACATCCTAATGGATGTTGATTTTGTTTATTATAGCTAAGGAAATTAGAAAAGGAAATGGCTAAGGCTTTGGGAAGGAAAAATGGCATTTTTGGCACATTTATTTATGAAAATAATGGAAAATAGGAGAAAAGGAAGGTGAAAGGTCATAGGTTGCATGTGAGGAGGAAATCGAAGGAAAATGATGGAACAGTGAAGAAAATAGAGGCCTCATTGATAAAAAGGCCTTTGAGGATCAATTGGAAATCTTGATCAGTTCAGTTTTGGAGCTCTCTTCTATTGTCTCTCTCTCTCACTCTTCGACACTAGAGATTCTTGGAGCACTTTGGCATTGGAGAAAGAAAGGTAAACAAGGAAAGAGGAGGCAAATATCAAGCAAGGAATGGTAGGATCAAGAAGCTATAACAGGATTCGTTGCAGGTATCGATTTGCATGTGTATTTTCCTTGCTAGATTGGCATGCATGGTATTGCATGTGGTTATTTTCTATCATGGCATGGGTTTCTCCAGATGTGACAGTGTTCTTCAACCTTGCCTTGCCATTTCTGGATAGCCTTGATGAGATGGGTTCTGATACTTCGGTTGATTTGGGATGGACATATGGATTTGATGTTGAGAGAGGTGGATCTCTGAAATGACAAACACATGGCCTAGTGGTCCCTGAACCGGATTGTGGATCACAGTAAAGCCACTAGCCTAGTAACCCTTGAGCTAGACTATGGTTGTGGTAAATCCAGGATTGTGTGTGTCGGTGGACCTAGGAATCCTTGTTAGTGAATGGCAGGATATACAGTAAAGCTAAGAGGTGGATTTATCTCCATTGAGCCTAGTTGTATCGGGATGGGATGTGTGGTAATGCCTGGAGAGTGTATCTCAGCGTTGGTCTTAGTGATCCATGGATTAGACTATGGGTTATGGTAAAGCCTAAGAGACTAGGAGGCACTCAAATTCCTCATGGTGTAGGTGGAGAACTATGGTGGCATTTTTGCTTTTTGGTGTCCTTTTGTGTGTGTTCTATGAGTCCAGCATTCATGCTTGGAATATAGAAGGGGGGTGAATGGATGAAGAGAGACTTGGCTCAGCCATTCTATGGCCGGGTGGAATGTGGAAGTCCCATCCTGTGTTTGGATTTTGTATAATTAATGAAAGGTTTTTTCTCCTTGTATTTCTATGAGCATTTTGATGGATTATATGTGGTATATATGTTTGTAATTTCATGAGTATTTCTACAGCTATTATGTTGGTTATGTATGTGTTTTATGACATCATCCATGTATGGATTTCATCGTGTTTTTATTTGTAATTGAATGACAAATGTATCAATGACCTAATGGGTGGAATGATAGTTAATGTGTTGAGGCATCAATGCTTCATGGCGAATCTTAGGTAAGTATAACCCCTATGCACAGATATGTTAACTACACCTGTATTTTACATATTCATGATATGTTTGATGAAATGTCTATCATGGATAGTAGGGGTCCAATCGAGGTCTTAAACAATTATTTGCTTTAGTATTGTCATTTCCATGTTATTTTAGTGTTCTAAAGAGATGGTTCAATTATGGGCAGTGACCTGGGCTCTGGGCTTGAAAAAGTGGCTCAAATCCCAGAGACGTTGCACAAAACGGGCAAAATTAGTCTCTAGAAACTAGCAGACAAGCCTATGAGAGAAACTCTACATTTTTGGACGTTTTCATGCCTATAGCATGAGATCGAATGAGGCCTAAGTTGTCCAAAAGCTCAGTGGGACCCAAGGGAAACCTGTCTGAAGTGTTGGATTATCTCTTAAGGGTCTTGAAGTTGATGTGGAATGTTTGTGTGTTATGCTTTCATCGATTCCACTTCCTTAAGGTCACATAGGAGGTCGAATCCAATCATAATAGCCTCTTTTCGCATGTTTACCCCGGTTGGCTGGTTACTTGGGTAGATGTGGGAGGAGGGTATTACAAGCAAAACAAGGAGTTCTCTTTACGCTCTTGTTAGACTCCCTAAACATGAAAATATTGTCGAGTACTTGACTATTCGAACTCATAAAAGTAAATGAAAAACCATCCATTCAATATAAGTTTAGCCCTTTTATAGACTGAACTAGAATATTTATGAAAAACGTATATGTTGACTAATCATAGTCAATAGAGTTCTTTCCTGCATTATTTTACCCTTTTTCGGGCTTCAGGGACTCAATTTACGAAAAAAAGACACTATGGAGTTTACTTATATTTTTCTCCTAACTCCCTAAAATTGAAAAACATGGAGCGTTACTTTCTCTGGGCTCATTAAAATTTACGTTGAAAAAAATTAACGAGTTTTCTTTTGTCTTTTCAAACTCTTTAAACATGAACATGACATCGAATTACCCCTCCACTAGACTTGTAAAAGTTAAATAGTGCAGGACTCGTTAAGCATGACGAGACCAAACCACTCCTTCTTAAGGTTCGTTAAAAATACTTTGAAGGACTCATTCAAAGGATGAGCTTACAGGACAAGCATATATTATCCTCCTCAAGCTTGTAAAAAATACAAGGTACTTTCCAATAATGATGGGGGAAGTTGGAAATGACCTTTGTTTTTGTATTTTAAAAGGAATTATGTCTCTCTTGAACATGACACTCCATCACCTTTTGTGTCTAGGTTGGTAAATCCATTTTCCTCTTAGTTCACCATACCCCATTTGAAAGTCTTCAGTTGGTTTGGGTATTAATTTTAGTCAAATGTTGCCGAGTCATAATGTCACGTCACTAATATGTTCAAGAGAAGTCCAACCTTAGTCAAATTACTTTTCCATTCATAGCCTTCAATCATGTCAACTAGCCCTGATTCAATCCTGGATTACACCAAACTACCATTCTTCAAAACTTGAAATGAGTTTCGTGTCGTAGACCCTCCTGCGACGGATTTCTTCCTATCAACTTCAACTCACTATCTAGGAAGTTGATCTAAAAACCTTTAGTACCTTGGAGCCTTCATGCTTCAATGGCAGATTTTGCACCTTCAACGACAGGTTCCCATCATTGACCTTTGATCGAATGATTCTACGAGTGTTCAACATCAGAACATTTATTCACACTTTGTAGATTGTACTAAAGATACCATGAGAACCATTTTCATTATTGGTGGTTTCTCTTGTGCTTGTTAACGATTCACATCATTGACCGCTAATCAAGTGGTTTCTACCATGTTTGACTACAAGACATTCACTCGCATGGTTAGATTTCTACTACGGATCGAGAGATGGATATCAAGACTCTGGATCTAGTTTCATCCATCCAAGATGCATTGAGTTATTAAATATTCATGATTATAAACATAAATCAATTGATGGCTACGTCCATACTATGTCTTATGTTGACATGGAGCTTCAAATGTATTTTCATACTGGTACTTTGAGACATTTATACTCTAAGTATGGGAATGCCTACCTCAATGATGATTATATATTTCATTGTAACATTTGATTGATTGTTTCAAGTCTCTGATTATAGTCTCTAACCCAAACCTTGGCATGATAAAGCGCTTTGGTCATCAAACATCTCTTCTAACTTTTCACTTTAGGGGACAATCTATAACACGTCATTTTGTCGCATTAGGCAAATGTCCATTTGTATGGATCTTTCACTATCCATAAATGTGTTCCAAAGCTTCCCCTTGCAAGGCCAGAACCCGAACTATCCCAAAGAGAATAAAATTCCTGGATCCCATGGCTCAAAATCCTTTTTTCTCTTCCTACGCTGTTTCCTAGTCAATTTCTGCACATACACAGAAAGGTCCATTAGAAACTGTGCATAAGTATGCTTTGTCTTACATTGTGGCTTGCGCGCATGACTTAGCTAATGTAAAAATAAAAAGTAAACTCTATAAGCATTGTTACTCGAATCGTTGCCAACTAACAAGCTTCGAAGGGATGCCTATTTAGCCCTGATCCCTCCCATCATGGAGCTACCTCCCTCTCTATGTTGAACCCTTATCCCACCATTAGTGGATCTCATCCCTTTAGAAATGCATCCCAAAGTTCCCCCTCTTGGCCTATAAAGCTAACACAGGCCTATGGATTGAAGAGGACTATTGGAAGTAGACTTATGTTTCAAAAATAATTATGGGAGGCTATTCATTCAAGGAGAGGGTTGGATATTGTGAGAAGAGACATGTAACATCAAGGCTTTGAGGTGTTAAGTTTACTCTCCATTTTATTAATATTAAAGAATTTGGTCTTTCCCAATTATGTCTTATTTGATATCATTTGTGGGATTACTTGATCACCCACATATGTTATGATTTCATATTAATCAATTTATGATATATGATTGAGTTAATTAGTTCATCTGTCTTCTATGTTATATACTAGATGCTTTGGTCTTGTGTATGTTTATGCCTATGTAGATCTCCCTTGGGACATCATGGGAAAGTTGTGGGAAGCGCTAGAACAATTTCTAAAGCATCGAGGAGAAGCGAATGTTGAAGGCACTAAAAAGGACTTTAGCAGGCATTTCAATTGAATGATAAGTGACCTCTATCATATTGTTTGATTCAGTCAATCATAAACTAGGGCAAGGTAGCAGTTCTTTGTTGTTTGTTATTAGATTTCTCTAAGGTCTAGGGAGATCGCTCTTGTCCACAAGAGGGATTAGTCCACTTAACAACATGGGATAATAATATTAATAATAATTATTATTATTATTATTAGTAGTAGTAGTAGTAGTAGTAGTAAATGTTGTTGATTTAAATATTAATAAATGTGCTTAATATATGCTTATCAACCACATTTTTTAATGTGGTTGTGCTAATTGAAAACCAATATTGGATGTGCAATGTGCATAGGCACATGGGATAAGTTGAAATGTTGGTCAATACTGCCACTCACTCTTTACTCCTTTATAGGGTGGATGGTGGTGTTGAAAATATATCTCCTCCACAAGTTAACTTATACTAATTATTATATTATATATTGAGTTCATTTAGAAGACTTAAAAAATAAAATTTGAAAATATTATATTCTCTAACATATAGGGCTAAAGGATTTTTTTTTAATATACAAATATTTAGCAGTTTAAAATTATGGATGAAGAGTTTGAATTAAGTTAAATGAAAATATGAAAAAAAATAAAAAATTAGTCCGTTCATTTTCATAATACTCATCTAATATTTATAAGGGTTGTGTCATGTCACCATATTGGAAGTATAAATTAACAAAAAGGGTATATATTGAAAATAGGAGCATTTTAGTTAGAAAGGTGTAGTGAAAGCCAACTAAGCTTAAATCAATTGTGCATTTAGCAAATTGGATGGAGAAAAAATAAAGTGAATAAATGTTATGTGACTAATGTCATTGTTGTGTATTACAGGATTGAGATGAGGCCATGGGCAGAGTACATGGATGATGTAGACCTATTAAATCAATGAGAGGAAAGTGGGTAGCCATTGAATCGAATACGAAATCTATAGATACAATAAAGGTGATAGGACAAAGCATGATCCAAACTTAAACAAGAACGCTACAACATAGAGATATGATCATAAACATAGAGATGTAGCAGTAAAACACTTTATTTCATTAATATAAAAATATTAAACTATGCTTACAAACAGAATAGAAATAAGATAGCTCAAGCAATGGTAGCTTATCTTGTGAAGAGATGTGGTGACTACATGCCTCTAAACTGAGTTACAATGAGGCTCAAGTTCCTTTTTATTATTGAACGATAAGATAAAAACCTAAACAATGAAAACCCTAACCCGAGGAGATGTATCACCAAGAGTTTACGGGCCCTGTTGGGGTTAGTTGGGCAGCCAACTTCCTGGGGTCATAACTTGGTCATATTATCTTTGTTTGACGCATATGATACCTCATTGGAAATATCTCTCTGAGGACTACAACTACCGATGTGATTGCCATAGTAATCACAAGATGAATTTTGCCCAAAAAAACATCGTTTAGGGCCCCAAAATGGCTCCGAAAGTTCAAGACCCAAAAAATTGCCAAAATAGTAAATTGTGCTACAATTAAGGAAACTGAAAAACTGAAATAAATAATGGTGAGGGTCCAAGCAAAATAAGCAAGTGGCCACCAATATCTACTTGGATCAGTCCTCCCCCCTTAGGAAGCAATTGCCCCCAATGCGTTAAGTTCCTCCATGAGATGAGGAAACGTCTGCTGAACTTGGTCCCTAGTGAGCCATTTGCGTTGGTGAATGAGTTGGCCTACTTTAACAACTTGATATAGTTGTATCCTCTCTTTCCAAGTGTTCTTGATCTGTGTGTCCATGATCTGATCAGTTGTGTCTTGTTCCATGCAGTATGGATTGAGCTTTGTTGGTGTGATTTATTCTGCAATGTCAGATGTGTACAACAATGGTGGAAAGTATGGCCAAAGGTGATCTACATTGAACACTGGGTGAAGACTAAGGAATGGTGGGATGATGAGCTTGAAGGAATTGTCACCAATGGCCTTAGTGATGGTGTACAGCCCATATCAGAGTGATCGAAGCTTGTGGTGGGGTTTAGTAAGCCCACCTAGAACTTGTATGACACTCGATGTTGATCATGGTGTTTCTTGTACTTAGCATTAGCTCTGTCCAATATATCATGGACTTGTTGGTGGATGTTTTGAATGCACTCAATGAAGTTGTTAGCCCTTTCAGCTTCAGACTGAACATGAGTCGAATCTACCTGAGTGGCTACAAATGGTATGGCCACATCAATGGGGCATAATGGTTGGAATCTAGGCCCTACCTGAAAGGGGTTGTTACCTATTGAGCTGCGGAGATATTTTTTGCAGCTATGTTGGACATATGGGAGACTTTTATCCCATGTGTGTGGATGCTTTGAGTTGTACATGTGTAGAATGTGGACGATCATCATGTTGACAACCTCTATTTGGCCATCAGTTTAGGGATGGAAAGTCATGGACTTAGTAATTTTTGTATCCAGCATCAACCAGAGACTTGACCAAAATGCACTCAGGAATCCTCTATCTTGAATTAAGATAATGGACTGTGGGATCCCAAAGTATACCCATACTCGCTCAAAGAAGAGCTTAGCAATGGCCTCTGCTATGATACTCTTCTTGCATGCCGCCATGATGGCCATCTTAGAGAATTTGTCGACAACCATGCAAAAGCAATCATTTCCATGCTTAGTAGAAGGAAGGCCCGACATAATCCATGGAGATAGATTCCCAAGGCCAACTAGGAGTAGGTAGAGGGGTATACAGGCCTTTCTTCTTGATGGTTGGTTTGGAAATGGTGCAGGTGATGCAGGATCTAATGTACTTTCCAACATCCAGATGAAGTTTTGGCCAATAAAAATACTTTTGAAGTACTGCCATTGTTTTCTCTGCTCCGAAATGCTGAGTAACCTGACTGTATTGTTCCTCCCAAATCATCTTGGCACTCTCACTTGAAGCAGCATAGATGTGTCCCAAGTGGCATAATAGTGCATCCTAAAGGTGAAAATTTGGAACTTGCTTACCTTCCAGGAGTGTCTGGTATATGCTTCTAAATTCTGGATTGCTCTTGTAAAGAAGAAAACACCCTGATGTCTCGTACCGATAGGAGTCAAGCACAATGATTAGCGCCATGACCTGTGGTCGACTAAGGCAATCAGCGACATTATTGATGCTACCCTTCTTATACTTAATGTTCAAATGGAACTATTGCAGATAGGTGGACCATTTCTGTTGGCAATCATTCTGCAACTTCCCTTGTGTCTGTATGCACTGTAGAGGTCCATGGTCTGTGTGGAAGACCATTTTCTTCCAGAAAATGCAATTCTTCCATTGACGGCAGGCTTGCACAATGGAATACATCTCTTTGTCATAAATGGGGTACTTTCAGATTGTGTTTGAAAGTGTCTCATTGTGGTAAGCCACTGGATGCCCATGCCGAGTAAGAACTACACCAATAGCATAGTCGAAGGCATCTGTCTCAATCTCAAATGGGTGTTGCAGGTCTAGTGATGTGAACACTGGTGCAAAACATAGGTGATTCTTCAACTCGAAGAAAACTCGATGTTGGATTTCCAACCAAAAGAATGTTGCTTTCACTCTGCCCTTAGTGACTTGACTTAAAGGCTAAGTGATATGAGAGAATCCCAACATGAACCTACAGTATTAATTGGCAAGACCCAAAAATTTGTGGAGCTCTGTTAGAGTGGTTGGGACCAGCCAATCTCGAATGACTTGTATCTTGGATGGGTCCACATGTGCACCCTTATCATCAATAATGTACCCCAAATATTGAACCTGGGTCGGGCCAAAGGTGAATTTCTCCAAGTTAGCACACAACTTGTGTTGTTGAAGGGTTTGAAGCACCTAACGAATATGGTGGAGATGCTCTTCCCAATTTTGGCTGAAGATCAAGATGTCATCTAAATACACCACCATGAATGCATTGGTGAAGGTTCGCAAGATGTCACCCATCAGTATCATGAAGTTTGCAGGGGCATTCGTCAATCCAAACGGCATGACCAACCATTCGAAAAGGCCCTCCTTGGATTTGAAGGCAGTCTTCCACACATCGTAGGGTTCGATAGGAACCTAGTGATAACTTGACTTCAATTCAATATTGTTGAAATCTTTCCCCCCTTAAGTTGGTCTAGAAGGTCATCAATTCATGGGATTGGGTACCTATTCCAGACAGTGATCTTGTTCAGTGCTCGATAGTCAATATAGAGCCTCCAGGTCCCATCCTTCTTCTATACCACTACAATCAGTCTCCCACATGGTGAGGAGCTTCGCCTGATGTGCCCTTTCTACAATAGTTCCTAAATATGCCTCTTGATCTCATCGTTCTCCAAAACATAACTTCGATAGATCGGTTCATTGGGAAATGGCGCACCCAGGGTCAAATCAATTGAGTGTTTGACCTGACAGTGTAGAGGTACCCCTGTGGGTGAGGAAAAAATATCAGTGAACTCCTCCATGACCTTGTCCATATATTGCTCTTCTGTAAAGGAGCCCTGCCTGGAAGCCATGGCCACAACCTTCTTCTTGCCTTGGGGTTGAATCAAAAGAAAAATAAATCTCCGAGTCTGGGAAATGATCTTACTGCATTGCTTTGCAGTGATCAAAGATATGGTGGTAGGCAGGGCTATCTCTCATATTATGTACAACTTATTAGCCAAAGTAATAATCACAGAACGAGGTCTAGACTCATATACGACATGTTTCTTCCACAAGTATTGTTTTCCTAACAATAAATCAGAAAATTCAAGAGGAGAAATGTCACACAGTACCTCATCCATGAAGGGCTTGATGTTGTAGGGAAGGTGACACTATTGGCGGACGCAAAGATCTTGTCCTTGGTGAAGCCACCCAATGTTGTACGGCTATGGATGTGTTGTAGTATTTAGGCCTAGACACTTCATGACCTCTGCTGAATTGAGGTTATTTTGGCTCTCGATGTCGAAAATGAACTGCAGTGGAGAACCCTTCACCCACATGTATGAGTGGAATAGGCATTCCCCCTCCTCTAGATATCCAAGCTCAATTTTCTAGATCTTTGTGGTGTTCATGGTGGCACTAGGCTCTGCATCAATGATTTTCTTCCCTTTTTCAGTTCCCTTATTGGGTTCTGATTCAAAGTCAGAACCTACATCTGATTTGGAAGCCTTCATCTCAGCCACCAGTGACCGCTTGGCCCGAAACTCACTTGTATTGTGAGCAGAGTTCTTATCGAACTCACATCATTTTCCCATGTCCTTCTTCATCTTTGTGGTGTTTCTCTTTGCTTGCAGCTTCGGCGGGTTGTCCTAGGTAGCCATGACTTGGCTTCGTCCTTTGTTCTGTGGTTTAGGGGTGCCTTTTCCTTTCTTTGGATTCACAGATCCAAAGTCTCGCTTCTTCTGTTTAAACTTCTACTCAATCTTTACAACGTACCGGTATGCCATGTCGAGCGAGGAGATGTCCAAGAACTCCATCTCATCCTAGATGTACTTGTGTAGACAGATGCGGTACTTGAGCACCAAATCCTGATCAGTATCCTTGATACCCATCTTTGTGCGAAGGGTATGGAAATTATTTGTGAACTCTAGCACATCCCAGTCCCTTCCCTGTCGTAGCGTGGTCCACTTTATGTATTTATCTTCATAGCTCTCGACAAGGTAATATTGTTCCTTGATGGCATCTCGAAAAGAATTCCAAGTGGGTGCAGCTAAAAACAATGAGGGTTCACTCTCGTCCTTTTGTTCACGGTAGGTTTCCCAACAATCCTTGACTTGTGGGGCGGCTTTGAGAAGTGAAAAAGTAATCTTTTTCCGATTGGAAAAGTCATGAACTGAAAAATATCCTTCCAATAGATTTAATCGTTTATCTACAATGTCTACATCTATCAAGCCTTTAAATATGGGAATATCGAAGTTAACTTGTACCTTAAAAGAAGTAGCTCCTCTAGAGTGGCTACTGGATGAAGATGCATCACCTATGGGTAGTCGTCGAAGTATCTGGGAAAAATTATCCATCATCGCATCCCTCTGTCACTCGAGGGATTCCTCGAGCAACATTTTGAAAGGATTTTCTACCCCCTCATCTTTTTTTCTTCCACCATGGGAGGTTGTTGAGTGTTGCAAGGCTGATCCTGCAATGGTTCAACTAGATCAAACCTTGACTCCTTATACCTTGACCTCAATAGGGACATGCAAAGAGAAACAGAGAAAGAGCAGACCGCTTTGATACCACTAATCTGAAATTAAACAGGAATGCTACAACTTACAGATATAATCATAAACAGAGAGATGCAGTAGAAAAAAACTTTATTTCATTAATACAAAAATATTGAACTATGCTTACAAATAGAATGGAAATAAGATAGCTCAGGTGATGGTAACTTATCTCTGAGAAAAGATGTGGCAGCTACATGTTTATGAACTAAGTTACAATGAGGCTCAAGGGCCTTTTTATTATTGAACAATAAGAGGAAACCCTAAACAACCAAAACCCTAACCCGAGGAGATGTAACACTAAGAGTTTATGGGCCTCGTTGGGGTTAGTTGGGCAGCCAACTTCCCGGGGTCATAACTTGGTCATATTATCTTTGTTCGACACATATGATACCTCGTTGGAATATGTCTTTGAGGACTACAACTATCAACATGATTTACAAATCAATTGTTAGACAAATTTTCCAAAAAAAACGTCGTTTAGGGCCTCAAAATGGCTCCAGAAGTTCAAGACCCAAAAAGCTACCAAAAATAGTAAACTTTACTACAATTAAGGAAACTGAAAAACTGAAAGAAACAATGGTGAGGGTCCAAGTGGAATAGGTAGGTGGACACCAATATCCACCTAGATCAAAGCAGCCTCAAGCAAAGGAGGATGATTTTTATGAATTAACAAATGCTACAACATAGACAAGATAAAGTTATATAAAATATGTTGTTCTTTTTTTCAAATCCAAAACATGATAATCGATATGTCAAATATATGAGTAAAGTGAGCCTTTGTGTTGGATGAATATTGGTTGAAATGGTATATTTTGTGTACTAAACATCATTGAATATGTTATGTATAATAGGGGCAAGATGAGGCCATGGAAACAGATCGTGTCATCTTAAATAAAGACACAACAAATGTCACAAGACATCAGGATATTATCAAATTTTAACTTAAATTAGGAAGAATTTTGTGATATGCCCATCCTTTTTCATAGTATTATTAGAATTTATAGTGTATTGTCCACTGTTGAAATAAATTAATGCATGCTCTTGATATTTCAAATGGAGATTGGAACAAATGCGCAACCTAAGCATTCAACTAACAAAATAAACAATAAACAGATGTACATGAGTGTGGACATAAAATTGTTAAATCATGAAGAACATAGTGGGTGGATGAGGATACAACAACGGATGCTTCATAAGCAACAAATAATTTCACTAAAGAAGAGTTTGGTCAATACTACAGTAGATGATATGGGACTTGTTAAGCAATATTTGATTATATTTTTTTGAAATTGATATGCTTATGATTTATCCAATTCTTTCCCAACATTAAATAATGGTTGTGTTTGTCGATAGGCAGAAGATGATGATGAAAGAATGACTACTAATATCCAAGTTGATCCAACTTGACTATTAATATTTGGACGGGATGATACAACCCATCCTTTTTTTAAACCAAACCAAGGTGAAAAGAGCATATTTAAAGAGAAATCTACCACCTAAGATATTTGAATAGATGATGAGATTCACATACACTGATGACTATAATATGCTACCATCTAGTAGCCTTAATGATGATGAGAATGATAGTGAAAATGTAATGCCTGAAGAAGGATTGAATGAGATGCTTACAGGTTTATTTGGGATGGATTTAATGATGAAAATAATGATCATATGGTTGAAAATAACAATGAAAACAGGGATAATTACCACCAACATAATGTAGATGATAACAAATTGCTAAAAGACTCCATCAAGTAAGCAAAAAAGACACCCATGTTCAAATCAGGTGCAAGTAGAACCTCAAAACTGGTACACACATTAATATTATTAGAAATCAAGTCACTATTTGGTTGGTCAGACAAAGGATTCACCAAACCATTGAAGTGAGTTGAAATCTATTTCTTACAATGCATTGTCAATTGGTCTACGTAATCCGTAAACATTCATCAACTTCGTTTATATTTATTTAAGGAGATTTTAAAACCATATATTATATATGAATATTCATAATATAGATTGATGTATCAAACATGTTCATCATAAGTCAAACATTAAATTGATTTAATCTTTGGCAATCTTACAGGGAACTAAAAACTAAAATATTTCATGAAGAGAATGTGTTGCCATCAACTTGTAGAGAAGCATGTTAGTTGTTAGCTGAGTTGGGGATTGAATATAATAAGATTCATTAATGTAAAAATGATTGTATTTTATGTAGATATGAATATCAAGACAAGGTAGAATGCCATGTATGCAAAGAGAAGAGATTTCGTATAGATATACAATGTCCTACAGTTCCAAAGAAGGTTTTACGTCACATACCAATTATACCTAGACTTTAACGAATATTTCATTCAAATTCAATTGCATAATTGATGGACTGGCATGTAAAGAATAGGAGTAAAGATGGATTCATGTGAATTCCATCTTACTCCAAAGCATTGAAACACATAGAGGAAAAAAGGCCAACAAAATTCAAAGATGAACCCCATAGTATCAAGTTTGACCTTACAATTAATGGAGTGTGCCCATTATCTTTCATGAGATCAAATTTTATTTATTGACTAGCCAAATTGATAGTAAACAATATTCCCCCATGGATGAGTGTTATAAAGGAGCACCTAATGTTGACTCTCATTGTTCTAGGAAAACATCAAATTAAAAACATGGATGTTTATATTGCACCTTTTATTGATGAGATGCAACTTTTATAGAAAGACATAAGAATGTATGACATATCACATACTCCATCAAATAGATCCTTCGTGTTGTATGGTGCACTATGTTGGACTATTCATGATTTCCCAGGACTTGATTGTTGTTCTTGTAAGATAAAAAATTTTTACCTATTTACACTCATAATTTATTGTCATCCCAACTTTCATACTTAGTTTTGTACTAATAATTTTATTTTATTAATCTTATTTAATTGCAAGGCTTCAAACAAAGGGGATATTTGCATGTCCAAGGTGTGCAGAACAATTCCAAGGGTAGTATTCTAAAGATCTTCATAAATTTATTTATGCAAACAACAAGGCTTTTCTACCACCAAATCATAGTTTTAGAAACCACCATCAGAATCAATTTGATGGAAAAGTTGAAAATAGAGGCCCTCCCATGATTGGGTCCAGTTGATTAGCTTAAGAAGTATGAAGATGGTGAATTGAAAGCTTGGTAAAAAAAATTAAATGGGGATGATTCTATTGAAGAACCAGAATAAGTTGTAATTAAGATGCCAAAAGGGATGAAAAGGAAATTGATATTTTATGAGCTCCCATATTGGAAGGATCTATAAATATCTCACCTATTAGATCCCATGCACATCTTCAAAAATGTCCCAAATTCAATTTTTTGATGTATAGCAGGAAAAGAGAAGCACACCTTGTCTTCGAGGATAGATATTGCTCTTTCTCATACCAAATTTGATAGAAAACATTTCTGGCCAAATAAGGGAAATGAAAAAAATGCAGAAGCTCCATGGATTTTGAGAAACAAAGAGATAGAGCAACTAAAAAATGTCAAATGTTCAATTAAGACACCTACTGACTATGGATCATCATTAAATAAGTATTTTACAGTTTATGGAGATATCACAAGATTTAAAATACATGATTTTCATAATTTTATGAGGGTATTATATACCATCATTTAACATTTATTGGTAAAATTGATTCGGTACTAAATATATTATGATATTCTATTGTGTGACAAAATTAACTAATGATGATATTTGATAAATGTGTTTGACAACATATCATGCCATTGGCAACTAGGGGGGATCCATGTCTTACCGTTGACTTGAGGAATGCCATAAGTCAATTGTTAGCATTTGCAAGGTATGTGGTATGGAATGTTCATGGGTGAGAGACATAGAGATATTGTATTGCATTTTAATTTTTTCCTAAAGGTTCATACTAATTTAGTATTCTTATATTAGGTGGGTGACATCCAAAGAGTCCACAAATGTGAAGTGCCAAAATGGAAGAAGCAAATTGCAAAAATTCTATGTGTGCTTGAGAAGGAGCTCCCTACAAGTATCATGGACCTACAAGTCCATTTACTTATACACCTAGTCGATGACATTGAATTTGTGGGTGTCATATCAACATGGTAGATGTCTCTCATTGAAGGGTACATGAAAAATCTAAAAATATATGCCCAACAATAGGCACATACAGAGGGTTGCATGGTTGAAAGGTATGTATTGAATGAAACATTTTTCTTCCTATGTGAATTCCTTGGTAAGGATTTCGAAGGTGGGCCATGCTTCTATGATGAAGAATGAGAATTACATATTATTGGTGGAGAAAAGCCACAACCTAATGCTGTTTAAGTAGAATTTAGTAAGTAAAATCATGATCATTGTGTTTTTATTGCGATCATTAATTTACTCTGTAATATATTTTTCAAATTAACAACATGGCCTTTTGAGTTTGAGCTAAGCATGCTGACATGTAATAGCTGTAGACAAAAGTTTTATACTTGACAAGTTCATTCTGTACCACATGGACTTTATGAACAAATGGATCGATTTGTATCCTAAAAAGAGAGAAGAAGCATTAGAAGCAAGGAGACAAATTAAGATATCGAACCCAAGGAATAACCCATTCCCTATTGATAAGCAAGGGGAATGGGTCAAATATTGCACGTTAGAATGGATTACTTAACAAATTCAAAATTAACTAGAAGATGTAGGTATAGATTCAAACATAAAATAATATTAAATCAACATGTCTAGAGGATGTGAAAGAAAGGTATAGTTGGAATTTTAGAGAATGTTGTTTCCTTACATTTTTTACTCTATTAACTATTTTAATATTCATCATCATATTTGTTTTAATAGAAATAAATGGTCTTTCCAAGAAAGGAAATATCCAACAATGTGGGCATATGGTCAACATTATCGTGTACAATGTGCATATGTAAAGAGACAATCCTTTGAATTGTGGCATCATGATTGACTTCAAGCAATTTGGTCTGTTATGCGGAATTTACGATTATGGATAAAGGTGAATTCCCTAGACCTAGTGGACTAGTCTAGAATAACAAAAGACAAAGAATATAGAGTTTTACTTAGAGAAGTTAAAGAATGGGAAAAAGGCCTACCTCAAATCTATAGCAAGATTTCCTTTCCTCCTCACTTGTAAGCTCCAATTGTAGCTGCAAGTGTTATAATTTGAACATGCACACATGAATAAAACAAGAAAATAATCCACAACAACCAAGTAGCATAGTCTAACATATTTATCCAAATAATCAAGAAGGCATCGAAATACAACAATGTAAACATAATACAACACAGATAGGAAAGCAAGATACTCTTTGTATTAATAAAAATATGAGAGAGTTTACAACCATCAGTAGCAGTTGATCTTGTAGATGTCTCCCCAAGTTGACTTGTCATTCCTTGTCACAAATCATGACTGAATATTAACCTAATGCATGCAAATGATGACTCCTTTAGGTTCAAGGTGGAAGCATGACGACCTGCTCAGTCTCCAAAATCCAATCTCGATGCTATGGATGGCAATAAATTTATAGGAGAGGGACGGTAGCTTAGGATTTACCATAATGGGCGTAATATCCAAATATGATGGGAGGATGAGTTCAAGGGATAATAGTTGAAGTCTTCAAGGTAGGATCAGAGAGGATTTGAACTTCTTATCCATGATAAATGGTTAAACAACGTCGGGAATCTTCTAGAAGAGGAACCTGCATAAATATTTTTAATTTTCCTAAATTTCTAGAATCAGCACACCCATAGAAGGGAGCAACTAGTGTTGGTTAGTGTGGTGAAGAAGGGAGCAACTAGTGTTGAACACAAGTGGCTAAAGGAGCAAGGTGTGTTGTGGCTAAAAACATCGATTTTGAGCAATCAATCCTAGAAACTCAGAATTTTTGGAAAGGCCATGCTTAGGTCTTTGTGAAGGGATGATGACAACATGTTCATGAATGTTGATTGATCCAATTTGCAGGCCTATTGACCAGACGTGACAAAATGGCCTATAACATATTACCCCCTAAAGTACAAATTCAAACAGTAGTTGATGATTGAGGTTCTTTACCTTGTGACAAGTCTAGATCAAGAACAATGGGTTGAGATCATCATCTGTTATAATACATTTTCATCATGACATCTTTGATGAGGTAGGCATACCCATGTTCAACACATAAGCTAACATTACAGGTACAATGATCAAGAAGTCTCATCCACTGATTATAAAGACTGGACTCATGCTTGGATGATCGTCTATATGATCATAGCCAACATATTTCATAATCGTGTATTAATCCTAAAACTGCAGCTCGGATGGATGGAACTAGATCTGGGGTCTTTTATCAAGTTCACTCGATCGTCCAATGTATGAGTCTAACCATGCAAACAAATGAGTTGAATTCAAACATGGTAGACACCATTTGATCACCATCCAATGATATAAGATGTTAACAAACTCAAGAGAAACCATTCATCATGTTAATGGCTCTAAAGTTATTGTAGTACAATCTATATGGTGTGAAAAGATGAGTTGAAGTCAAACACCACACAGAATATTTCAATCAAATGCCAATGATATAGATATGTCACCAAGAGTGAGGAAACTTGCAATTGATGTATGCAAGTTCTAAGGTACAAAAGGGAGTTTCTAAGTCAACTTCCTAGATAATGAGTTGATGTCGATAGGAAGTGACCCATCGTAGGAGGGCCTTGATGTATCCCCTATAAACGACACAAAACAAGTATCAAGATTTGAGACAAGAATGATGTTGATGTGGATCTAGTTCAAGAAAGGGAAGCATGAATGTAGGCTTAGGAGTATTGTAGTAGATATCAATTAAAGGACTTATCTTGAACATATTGACAACACTTTATGGAGTTGGCAACATTGACCCAAAACAGAATGTCAAGGCTTTCATATGGCCTGATGAACCAAAAATACAAGCATATTTCCCAAACCAACAGTCATGGAGATGAAGTGAAAGAGTGTCATGTTCAAAAGAGACTCACTACCAATAATAGGTGGAGTACCCTATTTTCCCAACTTCCCCAACCACTTCTAGTTAGTACCTCTTTATTTTTGACAAGATTTAGGATAACTTATGATTCATCTATAAGTTCATCCTTCGAATGAATCCCTCTAAGTATTTTTAACATACCCTGAGAAGGAGTGGTTTGATCCAATAATGTTCGATGAGTCCATCATTAGCGAAGGTTTAACTCGACATGTTTTTCATGTTTAGAGAGTTTGAAAAAGAGGTGAAAAGGAAAACTCCAAAGGTTCCTTTTTGTAAAATTGTCTCTTGAGTTCGAAAAGGCAGAAAATGATACTCAGGAGAACCTCTTAGCCATGTTCGACTAAGGCAATCATTTTTTGTAAGTATTTTATCTCAATCCAAAAATTGGTTAAACTTATCCTAAGTAGATGTATTTTCATTTACTTTAACAAGTTCGAAAAGGCAAGTTCTCGACAATATTTTCATGTTTAGGGAATCTAAAAAGAGTTGAAAGAGGACTACTCCTAGAGGAATGAGTGGTATAAAGGGTTGCAACTAGTTTCGGTCATGTTGTAATTTATCAAAACATGCGAAGGTCAAGAGCCTAGCTAATAAGACCACTCATCACAATGGTTCCTCCGAAACCTTGTTCATGACCTGCAAGAGGCCATGGCTTCCAAGATGACCTCATCAGATGGGAGAACAATGTTTTGGAAGGGATACAAATCAAAGGATCCCATGAAATATCAACTGCCAGTGCTCCCAATACATGATGCACTACATCACCTACTAGATCATCAATAGATGTGAGCATGGAATAGTTTACCACATAATTAACCTATGGTTGGGGAGACACCACTTGCATATAAGGACCATTTAAGGAAACTGGTTGATTGGGAGTCAAACTAGGACCAATGAACAAAAGATGGTAAATGGTGACAATTCCTCCTTCATGTAGGAAATGCATCACGTGAAAGAGTGAAGAGGCAAGAGTTCCCATGACATAGACACAGTCATGCCCAAACGAGGACCAACGAACAAAAGTTGGTCAATAGTGACGATTCTGTTGAGAAATGGCAACAAGAAATTCCAGTTTAATTTGTCCTTGAATTAAACTGTGAATTAAAATAGAATTCTTTTCTCATAGCAATTTTGAAAATAATTAATTAAGTTTAATTAACTTAATTAATTTAGGAAATTCAAATTGGAAGTCTTTTAGAAGACATGTATGTGTTCTACCTAACTTATAGGAGTTCAGGATGAGTTATGAATGAGTTGTAATTAGTGAACTCAGTTTATTGAGTTAATTTTAGTTAAATTAGTTCCAACCAGTTTTAGGAACTAATAGTGAGTAAATAGTCAGTTGGAACACTAGTGACCTAATTAGTGCTACTCTAATTAACTTAATATTCCACCATCAGAAACTCATGCATGTTGATTCTGAGAAAGACCCAGTTGAGACTAGAGTGTAGGGATAGTGTACTATTTGTTTTATATTTTTCTGAGTTGCACTAAATAGTGCATGCAATCAGGAACTAATCCTTGAGGGATTGCACTATTTTTAGAGTCTTTATTTCCCTTTAAATACAAGCTATCCTTCATAGGAATTACACATTGGAATAGAAACTTGGAGAGCTTGTGAATTGGATAAGATTTGGCCTTGAGCTTTCTTATGAGTTGGAGATTGAATTTTCTAAGTGCTAGGATTGTTTTAGAGAGAACAAGCATTGTAATTTCATCTTGATTTCTTGAACTAATACAAAACAGATAGTGGGGTTTTGAGCTGTGGATTTACCCGAATATTTATTGCATTATGTGCGTTTGATTTTCTCCCTCTATTGATTATTGTTTTCTCGATGTTTATGGGCTTCCACTGTAAATAGTAGAAGTATATTCTTGTCTCTTGTTTTAGTAGATTACACGAGCTTGTGAATCTACAGGTTTTTCTACATGGTGTCAGAGCAAGACTGTTTTTTAGGCCGAGAGTTTGAAGAGAATTTTTGATAATTTATGTGAAAATTTTTCAAAAACAAATTGTATATTTCGATTCCTTAGGAAAATATACCCAAAAAAAAAAAAAAATCAGCTGAATCGAAGTTCTAATGAGGGAGATATCGTTGATTTAAAATCAGCTCTCTAGAGGATATTTCAAAGTTTTGAGTTTTTGGGTTATAGGTGAAATTCAATTTTTCATACATACTTCAGGATCAGTAGATGGCATTCCATGGCTTGAGGCTTGAGTATGCCTTGGAAGGCAGCTCAAATTTTATAGCTTGGAGGGGCATGATCGAGGTTGTGCTAGAAGATAATGGCTTGAAGTAATTCATTGATCAAGAAGTCCCCAAGCTAGTAGCTATGGATGCACAAAACTTGGCCAAATGGAAGAAGTGTGTGGCAAAGGCAAGGCAGATAATTCTTGAGTGAGTTCAAGACCACATTGTCTCGAGTCTCCATGGAAAGGAAACTCTGCATGCTATGTGAAAAATATTGACAAACTTGTATCAGAATAGCAGTGATCAAAGGAACTTGGCACTGAAGGATAAAATTTGTAAAATCAAGATGGAGAAAGGCGAGATGATTCCAAAGTACTTAACCAAGTTCACTCAATGTCGGGATGAACTTGGAAGTGTTGGAATCACAGTTGTCGAAGATATCGTGAGCCTTCCTCTTCTTGGACTCCCAAAGAGTTGGCATGGTTATCAAGAGTTTGTCAATGGTCAGGAGAAGTTACTAGATTGGGAACACTATGGTCATATTTGATACAGGATGAGATAAGGAGGAACACCAGGGATGGATCTTCATCAAATATTGATGATGAAGAGAGCTATTCCTTAGAGATTAAGGCAAGGAAGGGGAAAGGTAAAATTTCTCATTCCACATCAGATTCTTATCATGGAGGTAAGAAGAAGGACATGACAAACGTTAAATTCTTTCATTGTCACAAGATGGGTCACTTTGCTACAAATTTTCCATTGAAGAAGTCCAAGGAGAAGTCCTCAGGAGGAGCATGGGGTAAGGCTTTGGCCTCCTAATTCGAATTGGACTTTTCCCTCATTGCATGCATGGTGTCTTCAATGATGGGAAGTGTCCAGTACTTAGACAGTGGAGCTTCTTTCCACATGGATGGTGACAAAGAGTTATTCAGTGAACTAAAGGAGAAAGACCTCAATATACATATCGAGATGGATGATGCTAGTAAGTATAGTGTTACTAGTGTGGGCACTATTACTTTCTAGAGGGAGTATGCTGCTCCACTCACCATGAAGAATTGTATTCATGTACCCGGATTGACGAAGAACTTGGTATCTGTTGCCAGGCTTGAGGATAGAGGCTATGATGTGATCTTCTTGAAAGGAAAGGCATTCCTTTGACACATAGCCACGGGTCAAGTAAAGAAGATAGGGATTCAGGTAAAGGATCTCTATAAGTTGGAGGTAGAGGATTGTGCTTCTTTGAGTTCAAAAGCAGAAAATATGTTGATCCGAGATGTCACCGATTTGTGCCACAAGCGATTGTGCCACTTGCATCATGGGGCTTTGAAGATATTGCAGAAAATCTCTATCGGTCTTCCCAAAGTACGCTTGAGCATGTTAATACATGCAAGGGTTGTACTTTGGGAATATACACCAAGTCTTCCTTTGGAGATAGAGACAATCATGTAGAGTCTATTCTGGAGAGAGTCCATTCAGATGTGTGTGGACCATTCTCGACAGTATCCACTACGAAACACAGGTATTATTTTATATTTGTATATGACTATTCTCGTAAATGTTGGATATTTTTCATGCAGAGAAAGGATCAGATATTCACAAACATTTGTGAATTCAAAGCATTGGTCAAGAAAGAGTCAAGCAAGAAGGTTAAAGCTCTACGGAGTGATAATGGTGGATAATATGTCTCCAATGTGTTTAAGAATTTTTGTGCAGTGGAAGGGATTAAACGAGAGTTGATGACACCTCATAACCCTCAACCGAATGGGGTTTCCAAGAGGAAGAATAGGAGCATAGAAGGGGCAGCAAGAGCAATGTTGCAAGATCACAACCTACCACTACACTTGTGTGTTGAGGCATGCAACACAATGGTTTATGTTCAGAATCATAGTCCACATCGAATACTTGAGAGTAAAACACCAGAGGAAGCTTATTCCGGTAAGAGGCTAGATGTTGGTCACTTCAGGATTTTTAGGTCATTGGTTTATTCCCATGTAACCAAAGATGCATGGAAGAAGATTGAGCCAACAACATAGTTGGGATCTTTATGAGGTACACTAATACTCCCCACAAATATTGGGTGTACATGCAAACCAGTCAGATGAGAGTGGTTCACAAAGATGTAAAGTTTGATGAGGAGAAGGCCATGCAAGTATCCCTTGGGAGGGAACTTGAGCTACATGTGGGGGAGGAACTTTTAGTTCCTAAGGTTGAGGAGCCTCAAATTGATGTGGAGCAGCCACATGCAGAGGTTTCGAGAGTAGAGACATCCACTCAGGTAGAGTCTTCCAAAGAGGGAAGAAAGTGCACTAGATTGGCTGATAGATTGTTGTATGATGCACGGGAGAATGTAGGAGCACCCTCTTCTTAGCGCATATAGAGGAGGTCACCAAAGAGGTACATTAAATACATGGCACTTTGTGGGTGCATGTTGTGACAGAGCCATATTCCTTTCAGGAAGTAGTGCAGCAGCCAGTTTGGGTTGATGTGATGGTGGAGGAGTATGACTCCATAGTTCGAAATAGTGTTTGAGATGTGGTCCCAAGACCGGAGGACAAGTTAGTTGTGAGCTCCTGTTGGTTTTACAAGGTAAAACAAGCTACAGATGGTAATGTTGAGAAGCATAAGGCCAAATTTGTGGCTCATGGCTTTCCACAGGTAGAGGGGATTGACTATGATGAGACCTTTGCTCCTGTTGCAAGGTACTCATCTATTAGATCTATTTTGGCACTATCTGCACAAATGGGTTGGAGTATCCATCAGATGGATGTGAATACTTCCTTCCTCAATGGCATGATTGAAGAAGAGGTGTACATAAAGTAGCCCAGAGGTTTTGAAACCTTGGACCATGAGTCGCATGTGTGCCGACTCAAGAGAGCATTGTATGGGCTGAAGCAAGCACCCCGTGCTTGGTACAATAGGATAGATAGCTACTTCACTAGGTTGGGCTTCATGAAGATTGAAGCAAATGTGAACCTATATCACATAGTGGTCGAAGGTAATATTTTGATCATTGTACTCTATGTAGATGATCTCATACTGACAGGTGATGAGAAGCTCATCAAACATTGCAAAGAGGACCTTGCAAGGGAGTTTGATATGAAGGACATGGGGCTCATGCATTGCTTTCTTGGCATGGATGTATGGCAGGGAGTTGGGGAGTTTTTTCTTTCTCAAGGCAAGTATGCCAATGAGATACTCAGGAGATTCTGCATGGAGAGAAGTGAACCCATGGAGATTCCTCTAGCTGGTAACTAGAGGAAGGAGGATGCTACTTCAAGGGAAGTAGTGGAAGATACTACTTACAAGCAGCTTGTGGGTTCAGTCATGTATTTGGTGAACACACAACTAGATATGTGTTATCCAGTTAACCATATTAACAAAGTGATGGTTAATCCTACCAAGTTGTATTGGAAAGTGAAAAATCATGTATTGATATACCTTAGAGGCACTACTCAGTTTTGGTTGTGGTACAAACAGACAAAGGGAGTGAAGCTTTAGGGATTCACCGATGTAAATTGGGTGGGGAGTCCATCTGATAGGAAGAACACATCAGGAGGGATCTTTAGTATTGGGTCAGCTACAGTTTCTTGGTATAGCAGGAAATAGAGACCGATTTCCCTTAGTTCGGTAGAGGCAAAGTACATGGCTACAAGTCAAGTAGCATTTGAGGCTATCTAGATGAGGAAGATAATGGTTGGTTTGTTTGGTCAACAGATGGATCCAACAGTGATTTATTGTGATAATCATAGTTGTATCAAACTCTCCGAAAATCTAGTTTGTCATGATCGATCCAAGCATATAGATATTCGGTATCATCATCTCAAAGGTTGTGTATTGAGGTGGATCATGTGGTTATATTACATTCCCACGGAGGAGAAAGATGCTAACATCTTGATAAAGGCTTGCCAAGATGTAAATTTGAGTTTCACAGAGACAGGCTCGGGGTAGTGGATAATCCCTTTCTTGTTGAGAGAAAATGTTGAGAAATGGAAATAAGAAATTCTAGTTTAATTTGTCCTTGAATTAAACTGTGAATTATAATAGATTATTTCCTCGTAGCAATTTGAAAATAATTAATTAAGTTTAATTAACTTAATTAATTTAGGAAATTTGAATGGGAAGTATTTTAGAAGACATGTATATGTTCTCCCTAACTTATAGGAGTTCAAGATGAGTTATGAATGAGTTGTAATTAATTAACTTAGTTTATTAAGTTAAGTCCAGTTAAATTAGTTCTAATCAGTTTCAAGGACTAATAATGAGTAAACAATCAGTTGGGACACTAGTGACCTAATTAGTGCTACTCTAGTTAACTGAAGATTCCACCATCAAAAACTCATGCATGTTGATTCTGAGAAAGACCCAGTTGAGACTAGAGTGTAGGGGCAGTGTACTATTTGTTTTAGCTTTTTTGAGTTGCATTGATAGTGCATGTAATCAGGAATTGATCCTTAAGGGATTGCACTATTTTTAGAGGCTTTATTTCCCTTTAAATACAAGTTATCCTTCATAGGAATTACACATTGGAATAAAGACTTGGAGAGCTTGTGAATTGGCTAAGCTTTGGCCTTGATATTTGTTATGAGTTAGAGATTGAATATGCTGAGTTCTAGGATTGTTCTAGAGAGAAAAAGAATTGTAATTTCATCTTGGTTTTTCGGATTAATACAAAATAGATAGTGGGGCTTTGAGTTGTGGCTTTCCCTGGATATTTATTGTGTTATGTGCCTTTGATTCTCTTCCTCTATTGATTATTCTTTGCTTGATGTTTATGGGCTTCCATTGTAAAGAGTAGAAGTAGATTCTTGTCTCTTGTTTTAATAGATTACATGAGCTTGTGAATCTACAAGTTTTTCTACAGATTCTTTCTTCATGTGGGGAACACATCACATGAAAGAGTCAAGAGACAAGAGCTCCCATGACATAAACATAGTCATGCCCAAGGAATAAATTAAAATCCAAAGGACCTTGTACTACCATCACATAAATATAAACAGTCTTCCCTCCCAAATTAATAGGCAACTGAGGAAGGATCCCTAACGGTGGATTGGTTCCTTTACTAAAGACCAACAAATTATGGGTAATAGGCACAAGCTACGGAGAACTGAAATCCTGCCAAGTAGTTGAGGATATAATATTAACAAACATGCCTTCATCTTGACTATGTCAGATACAGTTGTATTATAAGCCTGTACTCTGATCTAGAAGGGCATGTAAGGAGGAAGATGATATCATGCCATTTGAATCCTATCAAAGGAAGTGATCATATTACTTAGAGGAGTCATTATGGGAATGTGAGAATTGCCCCCTTGTGCTATGGGAATGGGAGAAATACTCCCCTATAATGTGGGAATGAGAGGATTTTCCCCCAGTGTCATGGGAATGGGAGGTTTCCCCCCGAATGCCATGGGAACGAGAGTATTTCCACTTGTACTATTGGAACAAGAGGATTTCCTCCCAATTCATTGGAATCTGAAGAAACAAGAAGAACCTGAGTGGTATGAACTTCAATATCTATAGGAAAGGTATGATGAACTGAAGGTGGAATTAATTCAACCATTTTCTCAACCAATGGTTGGTCGAGAATGGATAGAGTGGGATTGAATGGATTCAGATTCTGATCAATCACTTCATCAACTAGTGGAGGATTGGGAAAAATATTTCAATAACCAACCGAAAAGATGAGGCTGAGAAGCTGTAAGGTTGTATGATAATTTTGAGGCTTCATCCATATAAGGACAATGGTGAATAGGATGATTCCCTTCACATAAATTACAGGTAAACTTGACTTTACCCTTTTTCCCATGTATCTTATGATCACTAGTCAATGGTTTATCACCAGAATGATCTCTAGAAGCTAACAACAAAGGTTGGTGTGAGCCTACAGAATACGCTTCTAATACATTGGGAATACCATGACAATATCTAAGAAGGTGGTCACCCTTACATAACTTGTAAGGGAATTTAACTTTGTGGGTCAGATTAGAAGGTTTCTCGATAGTAGTTACGTTGGTAGCAATGGTTGCTTGGTTTCCCCCTGCATATTTTTCTTCTTCTTATTCTTCCTTTTCTTCTTCTTCTTATCAATTAGTTACTAAATTTGAGGCTTTTACTATATGAGGAGGAAGAATAGGAAGAATACCAAAAAGGTAAAGAAGGCAAAAGGTCAATGTTGATCAACTTGTTCAGGTGGAGGACTACTTAGTTGAGAAACTGTTAGAACATTAGAAACCAAGGAGGTTGAAAATAACCAAACTGGTAAACCAATGGTAAATCTGGGAAGGGACAACATTGACATATAAGGTACCAATATTTCTAAAAGAAATAAAAGGAGCAGGATTCCCATCAAATGGGTTTCCTTGACTAGTGGACTCATAAACTGTTGTCATTAGTCTCAACCTAAGATCTTATTGGGCCACTAATCTGTCATTATTATTATCACTTTTTAATGCCTATTTCATCCATTTCTACCCTTCTTTATCACATCATTTATCATAATTTATCATATAATTCCATTTTATAATTATTTATGCTCTTATGGATAAATATTATTTCTTCTCCTTTATTTTTAATAAATTGATGATTATTATGCATAATTTTACCAATCATGGTTTACTAATGAATTTTTATAATACCACTCACTATTTTAGCCTCCAAGGTCTTTTCTAGATTGCAAATGTGATTTCCAGTTCATGATCAAATATTCCAACTTAGAAATTCGCTGGAATAAGAAGTGACAGTTTTGCGTCGGACGTTTCAGACAAATGAAGGTGAATATTAAAAATACGAAACATGGGTTTTGTCCATAACAGACCAAATTAGTTTTATATTAAGCAGTTTTCCAAAATTCAATATATATTAAGATAAACGGAAGACTCTTCGAAGAAGGTTTTCTTAGATTTGTTGTTGCGGCCGTTTTCCAAATTCTTCCATTTGTAATACCAAATTCGACTTGTTCCTGTTGAATGTTGATGGAAAATCTTTTAGATATTATATTTCTGATCAATTTGTTTTGTACAATCCAAATTTGTAATGTAAATCATTTTGTAATCAGCTTTGTTGTAACTTCCCTTTCCTCTCTGTGTATTTAAATAAAAACAAAAATCAAAGAAAGAGGAGAATAGAGGATAATTGAGGGAATAATGAGGGGATAATTAGGAGATAGAAGATGGAAAATTATTATATAGGATGTAGGGGAAGATAAGAGATAAGATATGAGAGGATGAACAATTGTTGAATTTGAGACAAAGCTAAGAGATTCATTATGTTGTAATTATTTCTCTCATATTTTTTAATGAAGGAAGTTATCCATTGAGTTCTACATCCATTATTTGTAATCTGATCTAAGTTACTTCTGAAGGTGGAACTGAGTCTTGGGAATTTGGGCCCACTACCTTGGACGAGGTGTTGCCTTGAACATCTACAATAGTTTAGTTGTGTGCTTGTTTCTTTGAATTTCAATCATTGTTCTTTAAAGAAAATCCTCATTTTAATCAAGTAATTTGTTAAGTTGCTACATTTTCCATATTTGTTATTTCCTGCAACTTCTAAATTTCGTTTGATTTGTTGCTCTAAATTAGCATTTGAATTATGCTGAGTGCAATAGCTTAAATTTCCAATTCAACAATGTGTGGTTTACTTTAGCAATGATTCAAGTTGTGTGATTAGCATAATTGTTTTTCCTGTCATTTACTTTCTTCTTTTTCATTTTAGTTTTATTATTCAAGTCTTACATTTTATTTCTTGTTGGATGAGATTGATAGTATAGAACACAATCATATAGAACCAATGTTAGCTGTTGGTATTGTTTTGCATATATTTTGTCAGTTTCCTTGAAATAAAAAAACGCTCCTCGGGTTGATAATTAATGTCTAGGTGATTAGTTGTTTTATTTATTTATCAAGCAATTATTTTTACCCAACATTTTGGCGTCGTTGATGAGGAGACAATGAAATTTCACTACCACACTAATATTTGGTTGTAGATGCATACCTGACTTCGTGAGATCTGGGTATTGAAGATGGAAGGTAAGAACCTACGTGTGCATTTTGGGGAACCAGTGATGGGTCTACCCTCAGTAGTCAGGCTTAGGTCATATAACATGCACTAATAGAATTAGGAATTTTAAAGGTAGAGTTTTGAAAAAAAATTGATCATTTCACTTAAGTGGTGATGTAAGCACCACCCATTCCACTAACCAATTAACAGGAACATTTGAAGGAGAAGCCCCAAAGAAACACATGAAGAAAAACTTCTATTATGGCAAAAAATGGCTCACATTGCTACTTTTGAATTCCCTATCAAAGATCTAGGAGTGACACAAATGCACATCATTCCCCCATCTTCTCTACCAAATTTTCATGGTTTGGAAAATGAAGATCCAAATACATTCTTATTTGAGTTTGAAGTACTTTGTAGAGGATATTATTATTGTACTAATGATCAAAGGTTGAAAGTGTTTCCTCTTACTCTAAAAGGAACAGCTCTCTGATGGTTCATGAACCTTGGTGGGAACTGGATTCAAACATGGGAAGACATGAAGAATGTATTGCTGAAGAAGTACCAAGACTATTGCAAAGCTAGTGAAAATATTTTCAGTATGATACAAGGGGAAGATGAAATCTTGGAGGACTATGTAGAGTGATTTAAATACAACTTTCAAAAATCAAAGCATAAGTATTTGAAAAAAGAGATCTTAAAAACACTCCTTAACAGAATCAGAGATGAATTTTTAGGACGCTTACATCTAATGGGAAAAGGTGATGTTTTTCAGTTATCATATGATGACGTTTGTGAATTATGCATAAGGTATTCAAGAGGAATCTTTAAGGCTGGTAAGAATTCTAGAGAATTTTCTTCTTTCTTTTCTAGATCTACTATAAGAATAGGAGATATAGGAGTTGAAATCAATGATTTATTTGAACATTTTAAAATTGATTTTATTAGCTTTCTAAATTCACAATGGGATGTTTTCAGTTTCAGAAAAAATAAGAAATTGAAGAAGTGTTTTTCCCTCATTGCCAAAAGGAGCATCCCATAGATAGCCACTCTTCCTTATCTAGGATGGAAGTAGCATATCAAAGAGATGGGGAATTTGCAACAAGGTCAAAATCATGGAAATCGTGGCCTACATGTATGGTTCACAACAATTCCTCTCCATTTTCTTACTTGCATAATCCATTATGGAATACTCATGTGTTAGGGCAGCCATGTCAATCCCAATATAACCCCCACCAATCTTGTCAACGAGTTTGGCATGATTCATCTTATGATTGCATGACTACTCTCCCTCATCTTGTAGTAGAAACAAATCATCCATATTCTCCACCAGCTCTTCCACAACATCTTACTTGCCTATCAAAATCATCCATACAATCCAATCAATTACATCATCAAAATGCTCCATGCCCTACACAATTTCATGCTCAACTCATTCCACACCCTCACCATAATAAACCAATACAACATGCTTACAGTGTTGAACTGCAAAATTCACCTACCCTTCCCACCCATTCTATCTCACATGCACTATTATAGAAAACTTATATTGAGATTGGGAATGTTTCAAATCCAAAAATTGTAGAAGTTATGGATGAAAATGAGGTTTCTTCTGGCCTGCATCAACAAGACATTTTAAAAACTCAAGAACTTCATGATATGACAACTATGGGAAATCAGAAAAGTAAAGGATATATTGAAGGTTAGTTTCACTCCATCATCTGTTTGCAGTGTCACTCCATACTTCAACAATTTTTGACACCAACTTTTTAAGGGAAGTTCGCTGCTCATACCCTACTACTTATTAACATGCATTTTTCAAATTTGGGTATCTACATACTGGCAGCCTTATTTTTAAAATGGCTCCACTAGAAGTACTCATATACATAAGCATATTAATTTTTCAAAGCAAAGTAGTTTAGTGTAGAAAATAAAATAAATAAGGGAATAAATAGATACATTATTTTTATGTAAAAATAGTTGTTTTTGTTGCAACACGTTGTGGAAATCAACATCGGTGACAAAAATTTTAATTTATTTTCTTATGTAGATGCATTATATTGAAAATAACAATTATACAAACACTCATATTCATTTTTATCACCAATTTGGAAAAATGGCTTGAAAATCATATTTTTTGGCTTGCGGGCTTGATGAAAATTCTGAAAACACAGTCGCGATAGTCATGTTTTTAGGGCCCAAAAGTGAATATTTTTAAAAAAATGTTTTTATCATAAATATCCCTTGATTTCTACTTTCCAAAACAATTTAAATCACTCCATTTGGATTTGAAACAAAAAATTTATAACCAAAACATTGACAGGGTGTCTAGTAGGCAGCTCAGGAACAAAGTTGGGATAGTTAGTTTTTTGAGGCCTAAATGACTATATTTTTAAAACCTATTTCTATGGTGTATTCCCCTATTAATTTAATTTACAAGTAAATTTGAATCACTCTATTTCAATATTATATGATCAAGTTATGACCAAAATATTGATTGTTTATTGTAAATCTACACTTTTAAAACTCATCTTTTCCATTTGTTCAATTGCGTATTTGATCCATCAATTATTCTTGTCTCCAAAACATGTTTCTATTGGAGATAAATAGATGAATCTAATTTCATTTCCAATTTGATACAGCTCAATCTATCATCAAATGAAAAATTTATGCTTAAAATATTCACTGTTGGTCTAAGTTGGGAAATTGAAAATGACTCTGTTATGTAGGTTGTTCTAAGTAAAATTTGATAGACCATATCATGAAAATTTAAAAACCTGTTTCTATTAGTATTATACCTTTGAATTAGATCTCATTTGGGTTTGGAATCACTCAAATTCGACGAAAAACAAAGGAGTTATGATTAAAACATTGTTGGTTAGTATGGTAGACCACTGCTCTCCCGCAAGTGACAAATAATTTTTTTTCTTTGTTTATCTTTCTGTGGATTTGTTTCATAGATTAACAACTTGTTATTTTTTTCATATTTCTTGAATTATGAGAGCCCGATCACCTCTCTTCTTCCATGATTTCATGTTTTATTGTAGGTAGACACTCGTTTTTTGCAGGTTCTAGGAGAATAAAAGAAATCAATTTATGAATAAGCGATTCTTGAAAGAAATGTTAATGAAACAAGGGAATTTCATCCAATTCATTACCTAATAGATTCATAATAAAATAAATGTAGAATTTATTTCCATTTGAAGATTCATGTCACTACTACCAAAACAATTTATCTAAGAGATCATTTTTTTCCATTGACAGATTAATATTCATTTAGGAAATAACTTCATAGTTGTTGTAAATTAATTTATTTATTTATTTACTATTTTTAAATAAAGTGTTGTTTCTTTTCTGATTTCTCTTATGATTTTTTGTTTCAGTTGTTGCTTTCTTCAAAGTTGTATTTTCTGCTCCGTTGGCGATCGAACAACACTTATTTTTGTGTGTGTTGTTGTTCAATCGATTGAATGATTGATGTTCAATCCATTGAACAACACTTTTGCGTGTTTTATTTTTGTTGTTAAAACAATTTAACGATTGTTGTTCAATTGATTGAATAGCACTTTTGCGTGTTTTATTTTTGCCATTCAAACGATTGAACGATTGTTGTTCAATCGATTGAATGACACTTTTGCGTGTTTTATTTTTGTTTTTCAAATGATTTAACAATTGTTGTTCAATCGATTGAACAACATTTTTGCGTGTTTTATTTTTGTTGTTCAAACAATTGAATGATCGTTATTCAATCGATTAAACATCACTTTTGCATATTTTATTTTGTTGTTCAAACGATTGAACGATTATTGTTCAATCAATTGAACAATTGTTGTTCAATCGATTGAAAAATTGTTGTTCAATCAATTGAACGACACTTTTGTGTGTTTTATTTTTGTTGTTCAAACGATTGAATGATTGTTGTTCAATCGTTTGAACAACACTTTTGCATGTTTTATTTTTTTTGTTCAAATGATTAAATGATTGTTGTTCAATCAATTGAATGACACTTTTGTGTGTTTTATTTTTGTTGTTCAAACGATTGAACAATCGTTGTTCAATTGATTGAACAACACTTTTGCGTGTTTTATTTTGTTGTTCAAACGATTGAACGATTGTTGTTCAGTCAATTGAACAACACTTTTGTGTGTTTTATTTTTGTTGTTCATACGATTGAACAATTGTTATTCAATCGATTGAACAACACTTTTGCGTGTTTTATTTTTACTATTCAAATGATTGAACAGTTGTTGTTCAATCAAGCTATTCAATCGATTGAAAAACACTTTTATGTGTTTTATTTTTTCTATTCAAATGATTGAATGATTGTTGTTCAACCGATTAAACGCTTGTTGTTCAATTGATTGAACGAAACTTTTTTGTTGTTTTATTTTTGTTGATCAATCGATTGAACAACACTTTTGTATAATTGAGGCTTCTGTGATCGGTCATTTTTATAAGAAGAGCTTCGGCGTAAATCACATGAAAAGGACAATTGTCGGCGCGTTTCGAACCAACTAATGTGGTTCATCATCAGGACGAGTTGAAGATGCAGATCCAGATCAGCGTGTTAAATAGGCAGAGACTCCCACAGCTAGTACAATCTAACGGCTACTTTTCCACTCAAGAGCACCAGTCAAACTTCCTCTAACCAATTTTATATTAAAATACTATTAAATTCCAGGGGCAAGGTTAACCAGGTAAATAATAAAACCTCCCAAAGGTTAATCTGTTTAAAAATAATTCATTTATTTAATTTAAAATATAACTGTATTATATAAAAATATATCTCGGTCAATATTTATTTAAAGGATTAATTCATTACGTGTATCAAATGTCTATGTATATTCCAATCATTTACTATTATACCCTAATTTTATTATTGTTATCGTAATTAATATTATTAATAATTGGTATATAATTGATTATATAGAAAAAGGTTAAACAAGGTCGATTAAAAATTAATTTACTAATCTATATTAATATTATATGTATAAAATACTAAATGTATATTAATTATAAATGTATTAATTATTATTTATTAGTATAAATATTCTAATTAAAATACTGTTGTGGTTATTACAGATTTATGTTTTAATTAAAGTTTAATTAGTTTAATAATTCCTTAAAATAATAATGCTTAATAATATCTAAATTATTAATACTATATGTATACAAATAAATAATTTATTTGCTAATATATATAAATATATGTCCTAAATGAGATAAAATGCTAGTTAATATAAACTGAATGGGACTCTAAATATTAATAGTACTAAACTTATAGTGAATTGTCATTTGATTTAATATTGTTATTAATAATATTAGTAATATTTTAAGAATAATTTACGCTCAATTTTAATGAATTCTACATAAAAAGAGATGATACCTAAGAAGAGAATAAACATAAAGAGAGACCGGAGGACATGCAGAACAAGGGAAGAACACAACTCTGCCTGCAATAAGCGATACCAGACTCACTAACACCAAAGAAAGCCCCTAAGAAGAACAGAGGGGGGAGGAAGAAACCCTAAGACGACAACGCAGGGATCCAATTTCTACTTACCTTCCACCCATCATCTCTGTTGAGAATGATGGGTCTTCGTTCAATTTCGATAGCTTCCCTTAACTTGCGATGATGAAACCGATCAACCCTCGCAATGACTTTGGCCTACTCAATGCAGACATGATGCTTAGTTTTGTCCACGTGCTCTGCAAGAGCCGAGGACTTTACTCTACCATGCCTTAGGTCCGCTGCATGCTCACCAATCCTCTGCTGGATGGAGCGCCCTGTTTCCCCTATATAAGGGGTCCCACATGAGCAAGGAATCAATTAGACACCTTTCATGTCTTTGGGGTCGACCGGATCCTTTACAGACTTCAGGGAGTTACGAATGGTTTTGAGCGGCCTGAAGGTTGAGGGGATATCAAACCTTCTAAGGATCCGAGCAATCCTATCCGTGGTCCCTTGGATATAGGGAAGATGGACACCTGGATGGCGATCCTTAGGCTCTTTTTTATTGAATGCATTTTTGGAGGCTGTAAGGAACGCCTTCCGACCAAGGTGCCTGCTATATCTGTTTTCCACAAAGACCTCAAGGAGGTGGTTTCTCTCCCTATCCAGGTTTTCTTTATCTGAAATTCTGAGGGCACGCGTAGCCAAGGTGTTGAGAACACCCATCTTCTGAGCAGGGAAATGATGGGAATCAGCGTGAAGATACTGCTCTGTGTGTGTCTTCTTACGGAACACTGCGTGGGAGAGAGAGCCATCCTTCCTCCTAGAGATAAGAATATCCAGGAAAGGGAGGCTGCCATTGACCTCCTTTTCCATGGTGAACTTAATAGCTGAGGACTGGCCGTTGAGGTGATCCAGGAAGCGATCTAGCTCCTCATGGCCATGGGGCCAAATGACATTAGTGTCATCTACATATCTTTTCCACAGCTTAGGAAGGAGACGGGCCGAGGCAAGAGCCTTGGCTTCGAAATCTTCCATAAAGAGATTAGCCACGATCGGGGAGAGGGGGGAACCCATGGCAACGCCACAGGTTTGTTCATAGAACTCCCCTTCAAAACAAAAGAATGTGGAAGTGAGACAAACCTCAACAAGATGCGCGGTGTCCGGATCTGTTAGGCGATATATCACTTCCATGGCTTCTTTGATGGGAATGCACGTGGAAGGTAAGTAGAAATTGGATCCCTGCGTTGTCGTCTTAGGGTTTCTTCCTCCCCCCTCTGTTCTTCTTAGGGGCTTTCTTTGGTGTTAGTGAGTCTGGTATCGCTTATCGCAGGCAGCGTTGTGTTCTTCCCTTGTTCTGCATGTCCTCCGGTCTCTCTTTATGTTTATTCTCTTCTTAGGTATCATCTCTTTTTATGTAGAATTCATTAAAATTGAGCGTAAATTATTCTTAAAATATTACTAATATTATTAATAACAATATTAAATCAAATGACAATTCACTATAAGTTTAGTACTATTAATATTTAGAGTCCCATTCAGTTTATATTAACTAGCATTTTATCTCATTTAGGACATATATTTATATATATTAGCAAATAAATTATTTATTTGTATACATATAATAATTAATTTATATATATAAGGCATTATTATTTTAATGAATTATTAAACTAATTAATAACTTTTAATTAAAAACATTAATATGTATAACCACTAACTAGTATTTTTAATTAGGACATATTTATACTAATAAATTAATTAATAATTTACATTAATATTATTAATCTTGATAACATATTAGTATCTTTATACCATATTAATATTTAATATTTTAATAGATTAATAAATTAATTTTTAATCGACCTTGTTTAACCCTTTTCTATAAAATCAATTATATATCAATTATAAATAATATCAATTAGGATAACAATAATAAAAATAGGGTATAATAATAAATTATTAGAATATACATAGATATTTGATATATGTAATGAATTAATCCTTTAAATAAATATTGACCTATATATATTTATACATTTTTTATATATAATAGAGTAATATTTTAAATTAAATAAATGAATTATTTTTAACAGATTAACCTTTGGGTGGTTTTATTATTTACCTGGTTAACCTTGCTCCTTGAATATAATAGTATTTTAATATTAAATCGGTTAGAGGAAGTCTGACTGGTGTTCTTGAGTGGAAAAGTAGCCGTTAGATTATTTTAGCTGTTGGAGTCTCTGCTTAGACTATTTAACACGCTGATATGGATCTGCATCTTCAACTTCGTCCTGATGATGAACCACATTAGTTGGTTCGAAAACGCGTCGACAATTGTCCTTTTCATGTGATTTAACGCTGAATCTCTCTTATAAACAGATGAAAGAAATGGTTGTTAAATAATGTTATGTTATGTTAAACATTTTAACTCAATCAAATTACAGGTAACCAAAAATATTAAAAATTAAATTAAATTAAATTAGTAATAATAATAATAATAATAAAATTGAGGTAAAATAGTCAATTTAGCATTCGCAATTTTTGGGCTCAATGTTTTGACAGCTATGATTTTGTCAATGGTATTTTTCTCTAATATAGTCTATTTAAAGGTATTCTTCTCTAAAGTGAAACATTCGTTCAACAAAATTTTAAAAGCTAAAAATCATAATTATGTGTGGAGCACTGCACCACATTTAGTTAAATCAATCTAAACCCTAATTTCCGCCACAAATATCAAAACCCTATGCAATTTTTTTATTTGATTTGAAAAAAAGAATCTCTTAGTAAAAACACTTGACACAAAGACTTTGTAGCTCAAAAGATGCATGTATTCCAAGTAAAACTTGGGAAGAAAAGCCTTCCTCACTTTGTTACACAGCCTTTTAAGATGAGGTTTTTTCAGGAGTGTTGTATGTTATTCATTTTATTTTATATTTTTGAAATTTTACTATTGAGTGTGAAGAGGAATGTGAATTCATCTTTGATTATTAACTGGGTGGAGTAATTTAAAAAAAAAATTTAAAAAAAAATAAAAATCTCCCTTTCAATCTTAATATAACACTATAGCTCAAATGATGCATGTATTTCAGGTCAAACTTGGGAAGAAAACCCTTCCTCACTTTGTTACATATCCTTCAAAGATGAGGTTTTTTCAAGAGTCTTGTATGCTATTCATTTTATTTTATATTTTTGAAATTTTACTCGAGTGTGAAGAGGAATGCGAAAACATTTTCCGAAATCTTCTCGGATTATTAACTGGGTGTAGTAATTTGACTCTTTTATTTCTATTTTTCTCTAGATTTTATGATAAATTCTTGAGTCCGAATAGAAAATTTTCCTTTAATCCAAATAGAAGTACATTTTCCGAAAGTAAAAATAAATAAATAAATAAATTCTCATTCAATCTTAATCTAACACAATACTCTTTTAGTTGTAATAGATATACATCTCCTCAAAGTATGAAATTAAATCTATTCTTTCCATCTAAAAATATAACACTGATTATGTCAAATTATAATATAGAAATATAATATTGAAGTTTCCAAAAATATAAATGATATGTTTAATATTGAATTTTCCAAAAATATAGATGATATGTTTCTCTATGTAATGGTAAATTCCCGCAAAACTCCATGTGTCCAAATAGAAATACATTTCGTCAGAGTATAAATCTATATTAGTTTGGACAAAATAGAAATACAACACTCATTTTGTCAAAGTAAAGAGAGCATTTAATTGCTTCTACTTGAGAAAAAGGAATCCTCATTCGAGTCTATACAGATCCAAAAGCAGGTATGAGTCTAGCAATACTAAATAGCCTAATTCTATCCATAAAAATAGCACTTTTACTTATAGTGGATGGTGTCGCTACAAGCTGTTGGCTTGATGGGGCCTGACCCAGGTTCAGAATTATTTAACCAAACAAATCCCTACACTACTGGCCCTTTCGGCATCAACCCACAGAGTGTGAACTGAAGTCTCACTTGAAGTAATATAGGGGGATGCTATAACCAAGTTTTTGCACCCTTGAGATGTCTGAGGTGTCAACTTAGTCCATTTGTTCCTATCTTCGCACAAGTCACTTTGCACACTATTCTGACCTGCGAGACCTTCGCAATCTGTTAGGATTTCCTTTCGCACAACCCTAACCAGGGGTTGGGATGCTTTCGCGCTGCTAGGGCAGCAATCTGTGCTAATTCCCCAAGTTACGCCTCGTATCTTACTTATTTTCTTACAAATGTTAGTTAACTTCGCGTAAACAGATACTTTATCTCACATTCACTTAATCAACACAATCATATATGTTCGTGCACCATATAAACAGTACAAATTCAATTTATACCTAATACATTCAATGCAGAAAACAGGAAATAATTACACAGGAAAGATATAAAACTTCTCTTTAATAATGCTTCCAACTGTTATA
>APFE030679733.1:0-16251 GCA_000404065.3 Pinus taeda
TGAGGAGAGATTACCATCCTTTCTTGTTCATTTGGAAGTGGGTGAGCTTGTCAAAGTAGAGGAAAACTCTTGCTGGACCCTGGGAGGAACTTGCACAACACCAAGGCTCAGGTTGTAATGGTTTCTTTGTTTCCTTAATACAAATAAGTCCATTCTTCTCAATGATTTGTTGTTAATGAATTGTTTCATATACTCCTTGGTCTATATGTTGAATATGTTTTGTTTTATGAGATATTCAGGTGTTATGTAATCGTTTGATTGTTAGTGTATGCAGGTTTCGAAGTGAAGGAGGAGCTCATCTGGATCAGCGAAGCTAGACTACTACAACAGTGTTGGATTTCAGGTAGGATCTTAAACACTTGGTTTCTCGTACGATAATGCATGTTTAGAGAAGGATTGCTCTTAATTGTCTTGTTTGTCACTAGAAAGTCTTAGGCTTCTAGGGAGGTTGGTTTTGTCCGCAAGATTAACTCTTTCTGCATGACACCCTCTTTTTCGCAAAAGGGATAGCGCCTGATCGATGTGTCTGTGTCGTCTAGCTATCATCATCAGCCTGATTATCATGTTATAATGTAAACCCATTCTGCATATATGTGATGTAAATAATCTCAGCAGATCCATGTCATGTATGTAACTGCCTAGGTAAACCTATTTTTCTGGTAACGATATACATCCTGGGAGGTTTTTTGTCTCACTAACCCATTCTCGGATGGTCGGCAGAGTTTTCCTTCAGCCTTGCCCCAAAGCCGGAATCAATTTTGTCACTAGGATCTTAGGCAAGTCCTAGTGTTATAGATCGAGTCTGTGTAAAAGTGATTTGGGAATAATCCTAACTATTTGGTTAGGTTATTTTATTACAAGTTGCCTAGTCTGCTGGATTATATTTGTGTCGCAGAAATGGGTAGTCTTTGAGGGTCTTTTGTAAATGGGTTTTCCCCCCTTGAGATGTAAAAAATGTAGAAAATCATGATGTAAAGTGTCTTGAGGGTTAGAAAAATAATTTATCCCCTCATAGGTCCTAGGTCCTAGGTAAATCTAAATTTTTCAGAGGTAAAATTCATGGGTCCTTTAAAAAATTAAATCTTAACAGGTCCAGGGACTAATGTTAATTAATTATTTTGCTAAATTGTATGCCTTGGGTCCCTGGGGTTAAGTCAAAGTCAAAATTTTGAGGAAATTAATGCAAAATTTTAATTTTTGAATTTATTAAAATGTATTTAATTGAAAATTTCGAAATTTCTTCAATATTTAAAATTTCGACGGATGAGAAATTTTGATCTTCATCAACGGTCGAGATCGTTTTGACAAGGATCACTCAAACTAGCCGTTGGAGGATTTATCTTTAAATAGGAGGTCATTTTGTCAGTGAGATTCATCCAATCTTTTCATCGTGTACTAAGCGAAAAGCTCTCTCTTGTAATCCTTTTATGAGCAATAAAGAAAGACTTTGAGGTTAAATTTCTGTTGGTGTTACTCTTCATGGAAATGCTGTAAGATGTATTATTTTCGTGCGTAATTTATTTTTTGCCGATTAATAACAGCTTCTGAAAAGTGATTTGAGTGCAGGTATCTTGCTCAATTGTTGGGGTTTGAATGATAATTTAAGTTTTGAATATAAGAGTAGGTATCTCTATTAGATCTGAATTTTATTATTGTTCTCTCGCTCTATGTTGACGACTGAATTGAGTTTTGCAGGAAAATCCTTGATTATTAGATCATCGAGCATTCAGGGAAGTCCTCAGCTGAACCAACCAACTCCCAATCCGTGTTTTCTGAAAAGCCCAGTTTGAATTTGAGCTCGGGCTTATCATAAGATATTTTTATAAGTGATGCATGAGGGTTTTGAGCTTAGTACCTCCTCTAAAATTCAAAAAAATTTAATTTTTCTGTGCTAAATTGTTAGATCTGGTTGTTGAGAGCCTCAGATCATCAGATCTGGGAGTGGAGTCGGACTCACACTCCCTAGATCTAATAGATCTGTCATTTATGCACATAGATCTGTAATTACTTTTAGTTTTTCGACTTTGGTTTTCAGGGTTTTAATGTGTTTTGGGTCATTGTGTATATCATTTGGGTGTTTTTTGTTGTATTGTCGTTGCAGATATGAAGCTGAAAGCTGTGCAGAATCTAGATCTAGGCCCTGGAGGGTAAGATCTAGATCTCTGGAGGTCCATCAACATTATTTTTTGTAGGGAATTTATATATTTTCAGATCTGGAAATTTCATAAGGGTTTCAAAGAAATCTGAAGCAGAGCGATTTAAAAATTTAATTAAGATTTTTGGAAATTTTTTTAGAGGTTATGTTGGAAGTTCTAGGCCACCATTTTATAGGTTGATTGGCTGCTTGGTTTCGGGGTTTATTGTGATTTTCGATTTTCTTTTCAGAAACCCTTCTTCTGTTGTGCATAACCTTCAGCCTACAGCTCCATCGCTCATTATAGCTTTAATCTGCTGTCCAACTTCACACAATTCTCTTTCTACATCCATCCCACCTACAAAAGCAAAGTCAAAAAATGCCTTCATCTCTGCAGCTCCCAAGCACTACGTGCTCTCCCATAGATGGCATCAAGTTTGTAGTTATCGACCCTCACTCACATATCCTCAGATCCCTTTCACCTGCACCTAACCCTCAGTCTTCACGCTGCCCATCGCTCATCATCCACCGTATTGCAGCTTTATCCTTCCGTCCGCTCCCTCAATGCCCTCGATAAAACCCTCATTCTGCTTGCCTTAGTTGCCGCCATTGCTCCCTCCATCTAGCTATCCTAGCTGTAGCCACCATCCGACCAACCTGCAGTTGTTCCAACACTCCATTAGCTCTTCTCCTCCCTTCGTGTTATATGCTGCCCGATAGCTCCATCCAAACCCGCATTCTCTTCTGCTGCCATTGATCATCCATTTCACCGTTGAGTCAAGCTCCACCTGCATACAAAATCTCAAAGCCTTTACATTTTTTTCTTTTTGTTTTATTCGATTGTGTTGGTTAGGGTTAACCTATGCATACTTTTGAATTTTCGACTTAGTTTAGTGAATTTTCAAATTCAATTTTTTTTTTTGTTATTTGTTTGGGTTCATTTTAATTAAAAATTTAAAAGAATCAAAGTTGGATTTTGATTTTATTTTTTGTTGTTTTATTTTGACTCTGATTTCTTTTTTTCTTAAAAAACAAAAAATCCAGAAACATTAAAAATTTCAAAAAAAAAAAAATCTAAAAAAAAAATAAAAGTTTTTCAAAATTAAAAATCTAAAAATTTTCTAAAAATCCTCACATTAACAGATTTAAATTATAAATATAAATTTCAAAGGTCTAAACATCTAAATATTTAAAATCCAAAAACATTTAAAAAATATAATTAAAAAAAACTTGAAATCAAAAATCTAAATTTGGTGACTAAGGATTTAAAATAAAATTCAGGGGTTTTTTCCCTTAAACTCTAGAATTTTTAATGTGGCCTATGGACCATTAAAAATTTTGATTTTTTAACCCTTCGATTAAGTTAAATTCCTAAGGAATAATTAAAAAATTTTAATCTAAAGTTCCTTAGTGTCATTTGGTCATTAAATGCAATTTTTATGATTTTCCTGTGGTCAAGGTGCGATAAACATTTTTAATCATATTTGGCTGTTGAAGAAAATTTATTAAATCCAGATTTGGGTAGTTAGCGAAAATAATTTTAAATCTAGGATTTCTTGCATATGGATTATTTATGATTGTCGCTTTTCATCGTTCTTGATAACTTGTTAATTCAAGTATCGAAGGAACTTGTCTATAATTGTTTCTATCTTGTGGTCGTGTCTTGTTTACATTGGTGTTTAATCTATTAATATGATTTAATCATTTAGATTCATCAAGTTATCCATCATTAAAATCTTCTAGAGCCCATGATCCACAAGCTTTCTCATCCATTTACCTTAGGGACTACCCCCCTTGAATTGTCTAGAGAGAGTCTAAAAGGAGTGAGTAAGGATTAGGAGTGACAGCCCTTACTCTAAGCATTTTCGCGGTGCCTAGACACTTTGTGCGACAACATTTTTGGCGCTGTTGCCAGGGACATTTTATTCTTGGCGTTTCAACAACATTTCCTCATCCTTCATCATTTCAATCATTTCATCTTTTCTGCCATTCATTAACCTGTCAAGCGGCACAGCATTTCCTGGCATCATTTGATCTTTTCATCACCTTAACTTTTTTCATCTCATTTGTCGTTTCATCTGCACTTTTAACACCTGGACATTTTGGTTCGTTTCTTGTTTAGGTGGTGATTTGAAATGACCGTAAAGCAGATGTAAATACAGTAAATGGGTTTTTATCATGAGCCTGTAATTAATTTCCTGAAATTTTACAAAATTAACTAAAATAACTGCTGAGGGTACCTACCTGTGCACCTGCGGTTGATGATGCCTCCAATTACCCTGCTTCGGTTACCAAAAGACCGAATCCACCCAGCAAAACTGAGCAAAACCTTGCTACTCAGTCCAGTAAGCTTCTTAGTTGAAGCAAACTGTTCCCCCGTGCCCAGAAACCTTAGAACAATCTGTGCTCTTCCTGTTGGTAACTCCAGTTTATGGATGTCCTCCCTTCTTCAGTTTTCCTCTCCTCCCTTCTTTTCCTTCCTCCCGGCTCCCTTTCAAAATTCTTCTCTGTGGTTTATATCTTGTTTCTTGGCGATGGCTGCTCTTCCACCAGCAACCCACCGCTTTGCCTCCTAGTGACACCCTTCCATGTCACTTATCATATATATTTCTTTTATGGTTTAGTAAAGTACTTATTTTAATATAAAGATCATAAGGTTATACTAAGTACCTTACTTTTAATTAATTTATTATGTTATTATTATAATTTTATTAATAATCTAAAATATATAATTATATAACCATCTTTTAGGATTTAGCTTAATTTTTAACATCTCTCCTTTTATAGTTATGTTTACATTATACATTTTAAATTTAGTATCTACCCATTAATCATGATACATTAAGCAATATGGGTGTTGATAGGTGAATAGAACTTCTATTTGAAGAAGTGTCATGATATTTAATACTTATAGTTAATTTAGTATATAAATACTAGTGCGTTGTATGCGACACATGCATATGTAGCTATCATATGCATGCATCGTATGCCTGCTATTATTCTTGTGTTCTTTATATTTATAGATAGGTCATTACATACACTCCCCCTTCAGAAAACTTTGTCCCGAAGTTAGCGTTTTTATTTTATATGATTACTTATGATAGAAATTAGTACATTCTTCCTAGGATTGTAAATCGAGGTTAAATTATTATTTAATGTGAAGACACTGTAAAATTGGTGTTTTAAATACTTCTAGGTTTATAATTTTAATGAATATGATTTACCTCAATGAGGTCCCCAAGCTATTACAAAATCATCCTATCCTTCCTAATCTCTTCTGCCCCATCCTATCCGTCCTCTACTGGAGTATGCCATGGCATCAGTTATACTGACCTAACCATTCGTAAACTCTAAGGATGACAGCATCGGCTATACCGACCTAATTCCTAGTATGCATCCAGCAGTCATCATCACACGTCTAGGGGAGCGTGATGCGCACAGTCCTCCCATGACTCCAAGGTTCGAAGGATAAACGGTGGGAAACACCTCCACCCCTCCCCGTAGAATTAGGGTTAATACCCTATCATGGAATCTCTTTGAACCTTAATTGTTCTGAGGTTTCTGTCATCACATGGTCATTTAGGTAATGGATATTATCTGCAATCATAAACGCTTGTCCATGTATTTATAAAATGTGCATTAACATATTCAAAAACAAATAGCTTATGTATAATTCACACATATCAACTACAATATAACATATTTTGCCATATTCTATTCATGTCATTAACTTTCATATTAAATTGTAATCATTCTTTGATTTCTATCTCATCAATCATATTGATACGCATAAATGAAACAAAATTATAATGTCTTAATTCCCATCAGAAGCAAAATTACTCAAATATTTTAACTTTACTTCGATAACTATAATTTAGTAAGATCAAAAACATATTCCGTCTTGGTATCCATGCACCAGCGGAATTTAAATAGATATTATGTCATAAAAATTCACGTTTATATATGATCATTCAAAAATGGTTGAGTCTTTGATTTACAGTAAAGTAAATATATACAAAACATAGTTTAAATGTTAAGTTATGGTATGTTCTATGCATATAATAGTTTACTTATTTTTCTTATTATATTCCACAAATTAGCAATCACATGTACATAAAGTAAAGTGCAGATAGAACATTAAACGATCGACAGAAAACAAGCCAAGACAAGAGACATAAGATGTGGCGGCTAGCCAGGGACAAACCCCACAATGTGTGGGGAAACCCTTTGATCAAATCTTCATCTTCAATAATTTAGTAGAGAGAAATAGTACAATAAATCTAATTTATATCAGCAGTAGAAAACCCTAGATCAGCAACATCAACATTAGTGGCTTCATCATCAAAACTAGGGTAGACGATATCTCACAAACCGACTGTCAGATCGGCTTGATTCCACCACCAAAATTTGCAGCTTCCAGAGGAGGTTCATATGAACCTACAACGCAGTTCAGATGACGAGATCTTCTGGTCCACGCGGGTCAAACTTCACTTCTATAGTTTCAGCTTTAGTTTCAACGGCTTCCTTCAAACTAGGGCAGTTGATATCTTGCAAACCGTCCATCGGATTGACTTGATTCCACCACCAAAAGTTGCAGCTTTCAGAGTAGGTTCAGATGAACTTACTGATGAGCCCCAAAAATGGGTAAATTATTGGGCTCATTTTGCCTATTATTCTCGATTAATCCACCATTCTTCATAGTTTATGCATGCTTTTGAGTATATTTATGTTAATTGAATGAATGGGAATAATTACTTGACCAGGAAGTCTAATATGTGCTTATTGCAAATTTTTGGACAACTTTTGGATGTTGGTCAAGCATTTATGAGCCAGTTGACAACCAAATACGAGGGAACAAGGCTGAGGATTTGTAGAAAGGGTGTCTCTTGCACTAAATGACCCCTTCCTCGAGTTCTCCACCATTAGCTTGGAGTTCAGTAGCCCACCAATGATGATTCCAAAGGGCAGCCGAGCAGCTTTTGTAAAGTGGCTGATTACTTGTAGTTTGAACAGCCAAGCCCCTTGAGTTAAGGATGCATGTTGGAGGTCCTCATAGTGCGTAAGTAGGAAGGCTTCCAGCCTTTGTAGTTTATTTTTGGAACATTTTGTATTTCACACTTTAGTGCTGCTCTGCCTTTCAGCTCATTTTGGAGCTTTTGCTGTAAACATTTTTGTGACATGGTTATTTTCTGAGTAATGGAGATCAGTTTCACTTTGCATCAGATCTGAGCTTCTTCTTAGGACCATATAGCTCTTGGGGCTGGGCCCAACCCAAGTGCCAGGACCTCCTCTGTGTACTGTTATATGCTTTTGCTATATTGATAGAATAATTTCTGCTAGTAGAATAAAATCTTGCTTGGTCACCTAGGTCATTTTTGATGATTGAAATAGATTTTCGTGTTTCAGATTGATTTGATAGGTTGGTAGCAGAAAAGATCTTCGAAAAAGGCCATCAAGCAACCCTTGATCTCACCTCTCCCTCCTTGGGACCGTGAGCTGGGACCAAGGCATCCTTGCTGCCACAAAAACACTGTTCTTGCTTCTTCATGCAATTGCTAGTGTTAGATTCTTAGTTGCAAAAGTTGGTACTAGTTGTGATTACATGCTTAGATCCGTTCTTGCTTAGTTTTCATAGTTATCTTACATGATTTTCTACCAATAAATTTCTGTTCATCATGGTTGTTGGTTTCTAGGTCAAATTAGGTCAAAATAGCTAGATCTTTGGTTTGCATAGTCTTTGTTTGGTTAGTTTTGGAGAATAGTGTGTAGAACACTTGTGATACCTTCTTGCCTACCCTTCCTCCATCAGACAACCTGCTCCAACCCCCTAACTCAGATTCCTCCCCTTCATTTGCCACCCTTTTTCGACTTGACCTAATTTCCATACCTTTGTGCAACCTTGCTCCTTCCGTCCTTGAACCAAATCCAACCACCTTAATCACTCCTCAGGGTCATTTACTAGGTCCTAAACCTCTTCAAACCCTCATCCAACCTCCATCTCCACTTTTCCACCTTTCTTCCACCATCAACCATCCAAAATCCCCTTTCGGAACATCCTGTAGAACCCCTGCAGACTTCCTGTAGAAGTTCACAAGAGCGGTTTTTCGAGATCTGAACACTGTGAAACTCTTTGAAGGGTGCTAGGGACCCATTAGGCCCTCTTCTCACTTTCCCAACCTCCTGCAAGTGCCCACTCCATTTCCTTTCGTCAATCAATCTCTTCACAGTCAAAAACAGTTAAAGCACATGCATAATAATTCTACAAGATTACTCAAAAATACAAAAAGATGTTCCTTTTCAGATTTCACTTCAGAAGTAGCTTATACACATGCACTTTACCTTCCCAAGAGTCAATGGAATCCATTTATGTAGCTTTCATCCTTTTTCTTGCACCAGTAGGGCTAGCCGGTAAAACTAGGGTTTGCTAGGGTTTGCATTTCCTTTCAGCTTTCAGTTTCTTTCTGCAAGAAGATTAGCCTCCTTTGAGTTAGCTTTCATCCATCACAGTTAAAAGCTTCTTCTAAAAGCTCATATAAGTTGGCTTAAGCTCCTAGCAGACTTGTGCTAGCTGATCTAGTGACAGCGTGCGGCAAGAGCTAGTACTTGTGCATATAGCACCGTCGCTTCCAAGTTTGTTACGAACTACCGGGTTGATAAAAGTAAAGAAGGGAGTCCCAGGAGTTGCAGCATTATTGCTGCAATACTGGAGCCCACCACCTACAACACAGTTCAAATTAGGAGATATTCTGGTCCACGCAGGTCAAACTTTACTTCTGCAATTGCAGCTTCAGTTTTAGCAGCCTCCTTCAAACTAGGGTAGTCGATATCTTGCAAACCGTCTATCGGATTGACTTGATTCCACCGCCAAAAGTTGTGGCTTTCAGAGGAGGTTCAAATGAATCTACAACACAGTTCAGATGGGGAGATCTTCTAGTCCACACAGGTCAAACTTTACTTCTACAGTTGCAGCTTCAGTTTCAGCAACTTCCGGCTTCACATGTGTGAGGGAGAGACCCTTTTCTGTGCAGAAGAGAAGAGACTCTTTTCTGTGCAGTAGAGAGAGAGAGATGTGATGAGATGAGTGAGTGAAAATGAGGAAAAGTCCTCCTATATTTATACACAACTGTTGATGTTTGAATAGATGCGACTGTTGGGCTTTTGAGCCTACATGAGTTGTAGGTCGACTTGATAATAATTCCATAATCAAAATAAATTCATGTCTTCATGAATACTTATCAGAATCGGATGATATTTAGATCAATCCTACACCTCTCGATGAGAGGAATCTAATGAACATATTATCAACCATGAATAAGATGACCCACATGAAGTTTGGCCCTAGTTGCCAATTTTAACACTCCCTCTCAACTAGGGAGAACTTTATCTGCAATCTGTCTGTAGGTCCTATTATTCATCCATCAAATGCACTGCCCTGTACAGCCTGACCCTTGCCCCGCTCTGCTCTATTTTGCATGTTCTGCTTTGCCTTGTTCTACCCTATACTGATCTGTACAACTCTGCTCTATTATGCTCTGCTCTGCTTTGTTCTATTTTGCTCTCCTTTTGTTCGAATTATGAAGAAGAAGAAATGATCGAGGATGTATCATATTGACTCAAAGTTAGTCTCAGAGTATGTACCACTGGTCTCAGACCAGTCTCAACGAACCCGAAGTCAGTGTCATAGTGAGTACAACTCCTACCACTAGTCCCAAACCAGTAACATCCTCCATTGACTCAAAGTCAGTTTCAGAGTGTGTACCACTGGTCCCAGACCAATAACAACTAACCCGAAGTCAGTGTCATAGAATGTACCACTCCTACCTTTGGTCCCAGACCAGTATCATTGACCCCAGATCAATGGAGGTCATCCTAGCATAGGGAGTACGATAGATACAACAATGTGTCCATCGATACTACTATGGTCCTTAACTTCATTTCCCTACTCATTGATCAGATGAGAGGTGCTTCCCATGAGTCCCAGACTGCATGGGTAGGATGCATCGACAAGGGAACTAATCAATTTTGTCCTCATAGGAGAACACGTCAATCCAACTACAATTGCCATGGATAACACATCAATCTAGGCCTCATAGGAGAACACATCAATCTTGCTACAATCACCATGGAGAACACATCAATCCAAGCCTCACAGGAGAACACATCAATCCTGCTACAATCGCCATGAAGAACACATCAATCCAGGCCTCACAGGAGAGCACACCAATCCTGCTACAATTGCCATGGAGAACACATCAATCCAGGCCTCACAGGAAAACACATCAATTCTGCTATAGTCGCCATGGAGAACACATAAATCGAAGCCTCACAAGAGAACTAATCATCCTGCTACACAGGAGAGAGAATCATCCTGTTCCACAAGAGAGCGAATCATCTTGTCCCACAAGAGAGCGAATCATCTTGTTCTAGTGCACACCACCAGGGGAGGGTGAGTCACCCTGTGATCGTATGTTTCTTTAGTAAGAACCGCAAGCCCCCAGAGCTCCTAGAGTTCAATGTATGCAACATGCAGGACCCTTGTACAAGGGTTTCTTGACGACTCCAAGTCGTTTGGGAAAATCACATATTAGATCTTTCCTTGGGGCTTTGACAAGGTGTATCGACCTGTACATCATCTTAATGCGATGGAGCCTCCTTGTTCATCGACTTACCATATCCTAGATGATGTCCATCTGCTGGAGTAATCGACAAATATGGGATTTCTCAATAATTGAATCCCACCTCTGGTTGTTACAGAGAATCACAGTGGTATGTGTTCAAACAGCTCACTGAAGAGCATCCCCAACTAGGTAGCTTCATATGAGATCATACTCGTAGATATGTATCCGGTGTCGGCAGTGCTTATGGCAACCAAATTCTGCTTCCTGCTCATCCATTATATCGAAGCAGAATCCAAAGAGAAACAACACTAAAAAGTTCTCCAGTGATCCTCCACACTACCTGCCTAATCAACATTCAAATAATCATGTAGTTTCATATTTCCGGCAGTGTATCTCAATCCATGAGAGATTGTGCCCCGAAGATATCTCAAAGGATTCTTGGCACCAATCTAGTGAGGCTCAACCAAATATGAGATCACAATGCTAACTGCAAAACATATGTTCGGATGGAGGTTCACCAAGAACATCAACGCGAATGAGTTTTTGAAACTCATAGGCATTTCCCAAATCCGGTCCGACATCACTACCATACAACTTCTAAAAGTTAAGATCCTCGAGGTAGTCACAGGCTTGCAGTCCACCATACCAACTCTTTTCAGAATCTTCACCACATATTTTCTTTGAGATAGGAAAATTTCCCTTGGCTTCTGCCACACTTCAAGTCCTTGGTTCTTCATTTCAAATTCAGAATCCAACTCCCTCTTACATTTGTGAATGAGAGGGTATGCACCTGTTAGAAAGAGGTCATCCACATTCAACACCAATATGAGAGGCTTGTTATCTTCAACCTTAAAGTAAAGGTTAGGATCAGCTTCACTCCTAGTGAATCCCAGCTTCATCAAGTAGCTATCAATCCTCTCATACCATGCTCAAGGTGCTTGCTTCAGCCTAGAGAGAGCCTTCTTCAACCTTCATACATGAGATTTTCAATCACAAATCTCAAATCCTTCAGGTTGCTCCACGTAGACCTCTTCTTTAATCAAACCATGCAAGAACGCAGTCTTGAAATCCATTTAATGTAGGTTCCATCCTTGTGAAGCTGCAAGGGCTATGATCGAGCGGATAATCGTATATCTGGCAATAGGTGCAAATATCACATCATAGTCTATACCTTCCTTCTGGGAGAAACCATGAGCAACAAAACGAGCCTTATACTTTTTCATACTTTCATCTGTTGCATGCTTTATCTTGTAAAGCCATTTAGAAGTGACAATTTTCTTGTCCTGGGGTTTGGGAACTACTTCCCAGACATCATTCTCCATAATAGACTCATATTCTTTGGTCATAGCATCCTTCCATACTTGATGCTTGATGACATCTAAGAATTATGGAGGCTCATTTTGTATGATCATGCTCATGTTGGTCAGGTATCCTTGATACCTGTTAGGTTTCTTACTTTCACGGAAGGTTCCTCGGGGTGCAGCATGTCCTTTAGCATCATCAAGTACTGCCCTAAGCCATGAAGGCCTCTTCCTAGAAGAGGGAGGCTTAGGTGGATAAATAAGATCCATGGGTTCCTCCACATCAGGCATTGTTACATCTTCTACCCATAGAGACAGTTTCCATAGTCGTATGGTTCTTCCTTTCCGCCACACCATTCTGCTCAGGAGTATGTGGTGTAGCAGTCTCCCTCTTAATGCCAACCTCAGATATGCCTGAGTGAACCAACTGTAATATATTGGAGGTCTTTCTTTGGCTTGAGGGGAATGGTCCCCTTTTGAGCTTTCCTTCGGCACATCCTGGACATACACCTTCTTTCTCTACTCGGAATTCGGGCATCCCTGTCACCATTTGTCTCACATCGGGTAGAGCTTTATAATGAAGGTGGGCAAACCTCCGATTCCAAAGTTCGAACTGAAGAGATGTGTCATAAGATATGACACCTAGCAGACTTCCATCGACCTGATGAATCAACACAAAACCCAAGAGTAAAGGTATCTTTAACATTATTTTTCCATATACATACCTTGCCATCGTTGAAGGTTACCTTGTAGCCTTTGTCTTCCATTGCCGAGATGGACACCAGGTTCTCTTTGAGGTCAAATGCATTTAATACATCCTGGAATTTCTAGCCTTCTTGAATGGTTGTCCTCTTCCTTGATTCCCAGCTCTCCTCTTACCTTTTCTATTGAATTTGTCATTCCTTTGATCGCCATCAGAGGGATTTTTATCATCGTCCTGGTGTGAGTCCTTTCTATCAGGGCATTCCCTTGCATAGTGACCTGCTTTATTGCAAATGTAACATCATCCTTTTCTTCCACTCTTAGGTCCGACCTTTCTTTTAGATTTAGTCGTGGAATTATTTCTTTTCTTAGCATGAGAAGAAAAGGCAGCAGGAGGACATTTAGGCAAAGGCATTTCTTGCTCTTCTACCCTTGTTTTTTCTTGAATGCATCTAGCCATTAATTCCTCGAAACCAGGAATTACATTATTGTTCAGAAGAGTAGTCCTGAACATGTATCATTCGGATGGTAATCCTCCAAGAGTTGTGAGTGCCATTTCTCTGTCAGTAATAGTCTCCCCAATAAATAGGAGACCGTTCTTGATCTCGGTGATTCTTAAGAAGTATGCTTGCATACTCTCATCTTTACTCTTCTTGATTTCCCTCAGCTTATTTCTAAGAAACAAAACTTGATTTGCATCATTAACTTTAAATAAACTCACCATTCTATTGTAGATTTCCTTGGAGGTGTCCAGTTTAGAGATGTAGGCCACCAAGTGCTTGTCGATAGAGTCCCGGATGATCTTATTTGTTTTGACTTATCCATTTTTCCATTTGTTCCAGGCAGCAGCGGATGCATTTGATGGAGGCTAAACAATATTACCTCTTACATGGTCCAGCACTCCTTGATCTTCTAGGGTTAAATTGATAGACATCTTCCATCTGTGATAGTCAGCTTTCTCACGGAGCTTGTCTTCAGCAGGAAAGAGTGTTGAGGACCCCATAGTTCTTTTAGAATAGCCTTGCCAATCTTCTCTTCGGTGATTGCTCTTGCTCTTGCTCAGGCTTTGTCTTCACCTCAGCTCTAATACCATGTTAAGTTATGGTATGTTCTATGCTTATAACAATTTACTTCTTTTTCTTATTATATTCCACAGATTAACTATCACATGTACATAAAGTAAAGTGCATATAGAACATTAAACCATCGACAGAAAACAAGCCAAGACAAGAGACACAAGCTATGGTAGCTAGCCAGGGACAAAACCCACAATGTGTGGGGAAACCCTTTGATCAAATATTCTTTTATCTTCAATAATTCATCAGAGAGAAATAGTACAATAAATCTGATTTATATCAGTAGTAGCAAACCCTAGATCAACAACATCAACATTAGTGGCTTCATCATCAAAACTAGGGCACACGATATCTCACAAACCCACTGTCGGATCGGCTTGATTCCACCACCAAAAGTTGTGGCTTCTAGAAGAGGTTCAAATAAACCTACAGCGTAGTTCTGATGAGGAGATCATCTGGTCCACGCAGGGCAAACTTCACTTTTGCAGTTGCAGCTTCAGTTTCAGCAGCTTCCTTCAAACTAGGGCAATCGATATCTTGCAAACCGTCCGTCGGATTGACTTGATTCCACCACCAAAAGTTGTGGCTTTCAGAGGAGGTTCAAATGAAACTATAGCACAATTCAGATGAGGAGATATTCTAGTCCACACAGGTCAAACTTTACTTCTGTAGTTGCAACTTCAGTTTCAGCAGCTTCCTTCAAACTAGGGCAGTTGATATCTTGCAAACCGTCTGTCGGATTGACTTGATTCCACCACCAAAAGTTGTGGCTTTAAGAGGAGGTTCAAATGAACCTATAACATAGTTCAGATGAGGAGATCTTCTAGTCCATGTAGGTCAAACTTTACTTCTGCAGTTGCAGCTTCAGTTTCAACAACTTTAGGCTTCACATGTGTGAGGGAGAGACCCTTTTCTGTGCAGTATAGAAGAGACTCTTTTCTACGCAGTAGAGAGAGAGAAGTGATGAGATGAGTGAGTGCAAATGAGGAAAAGTCCTCCTGTATTCATACACAACTATTGATATTTGAATAGATGCAATTGTTGGGCTTCTGAGCCTACATGAGTTGTAGGTCGGCTTGATAATAATTCCATAGTCAAAATAAATTCATATCTTCATGAATAATTATCAGAGTTGGATGATCTTTAGATCAATCCTACACCTCTCAACGAGAGGAATCTAATGAACATATTATCAGCCATGAATAAGATGACCCACATGAATTTTGGCCCTAGTTTCCAATTTTAACATTAAAGTTCTTCAAAATTGACACAAATTGGGGCATTTTTTACATATGTTCTCCGTATCTTTCCAAGTAGCTGATCTAGGGTTATACTTGTCCCACTGGACCTTAACTTGGTCTACTAGATGATTTATGAGTTGTCGAACTCTACGTTCTAGTATACGTAATGGTTCGACTAATATGGTTCCGCCGTCCGATACCTGTAGTTCCTTCCATTGAAGGTTATGAGATTGGTTAGCTATGTAATGTCTTAATACAGATACATGAAATACATTATGAATGTTATACAAGTGAGGTGGCAGTGCAAAACGATAGGCAACCGGTCCAACTCTTTCCATAACTTTAAATGGTCCAATAAATTGAGGTGATAATTTTGTTCCTTTTTCGAATCGGATAGTATTTTTATTCAGTTTGATGCAGATGAAAACCTCATCCCCTACTTCATACTTCCTATCAGTTTTGTGGGCATCAGCATAACTCTTTTGTCTATCCTGTGCTTCCTTTAACCGTTGGCTAATTTGTTTTACTTGTTCTACCATTTCTTGGATTAATTCTGGTCCGATTATCACTCGGTCTTCTAACCTATCCCAACTTAATGGTGCTCTGTAAGGTCTACCATATAATGCTTCAAATGGAGGCATTCCAATTGAACTATGGTAACCGTTATTGTATGAAAATTAGACTAAGGATAAGTACTTTTCCCACTATGATTGCTGATCCATAACATACATCCTCAACATATCTTCAAGTACTTGATTTACCCTTTCTGTTTACCCATCAGTTTCAGGATGATAAGCTGTGCTCAAATTTAGTTGAGTTCCTAAGGCTAACTGCATGCAAGTCCAGAATCTTGAAGTAAATTGTGAATGTCTATTTGATATAATCTTCTTCAGTACTCCATGAAATCTGATAATTTCATTTATGAATACTCGAGTTACATCAACAACTTCGTAAGTATTTCTTAGTGTTGGGTTGTGTTATATTCTTTCCACAACTAACCTACGTAGTGAATCGGGGGGTAAGAGGGGCGGCGGAGCCCCCCCTTCGTTGCACAGTGGGGGGGCGGTAGCCCCCCCTGTCTGGGGGGTTTGAGGGGGGCGAGTAGTCCCCCTCTACGGGGTTCGGGGCAGCGCCCCGAGAATTTTTTTTTTGGACCCTATATTAGGTTGGGCGAACCTA
>APFE030679733.1:22362-34871 GCA_000404065.3 Pinus taeda
GGGGGGCGGGTAGCCCCCCTCTACGGGGTTCGGGGCAGCGCCCCGAGAATTTTTTTTTTGGACCTATATTAGGTTGGGCGAACCTACCTATGGTTTTCGGTCCATGGTTTTGGACGCGATGGTTTTCGGTCCATGGTATTGGATGCTTCGGCATGTATAAATATGTATTGTAACATTGAAAGGAATATAATGAAAAATCAAGCTGGTAGTCTCGGTTTTGAGATCTAGTGGGAAATCTCTGTGTATATGTGTTTTATGTGTTACACTCTCACATTTTTATTTTTTCCTGTGATTTAGAATTCGTATGCACGTAATTTCTGTACGGGGTTAAAACCTACACTTAGGGGAATGAAATGGGCGCTTTTCGTTAATTTATCCACTACTACCAGAATGGAATTGTGTCTTTGAGAAGTAAGAGGTAGTCCAATGATGAAATGTATGGAAATGATCTCCCATTTGGTCATACAAATGTCATGAGGTTGTAAGAGACCCACTGGATGACAATGATCTGCTTTTATTTGTTGACATTCCAAACATCTTGCAACAAATTGAACAATATCGCGTTTCATGCCTGACCAGAAGAAGAGTTTCTTTGTATCCGTATACATTTTCTTTACTCCAGGATGTACACAACATATTGCTTTGTGGGCTTCCTTAAGGATGGTGTCTCGAAGATCCCTATTATCAGGAATATACATCCTTCCATGAAATCGTAAGATTCCATCATCTTCTAGTTCATATCCTTTAAATTGAGATTCTTTCGGCTTTTTACTATCGAGACTAGATCTTACCTTTAAATACCAGCTATCTTTTATGAGATGTTCTAGTACTCATTGCCTTAAGTCTACTTTGATAGGTATGAGGGAGAATATCCAGGGTCTTCTGCGTAAAGCATCTGCCACTACATTTTATTTTTCTTTAATATATGATATTCCAAAGTCATATTCACTTAGGAATTCACTCCATCGCCTTTGTCTGGCATTTAAGTCTCTTTGGGTAAACAAATATTAAGCGTAAAACTTCGCCCTACTAGATATTGTCTCCAAATCTTTAAAGCTAGTACTACAGTGGCTAACTCTAAATCGTGAGTAGCACAAAGTTCTTTATGAGGTTTTAACTTTCTGGAGGCATATGCTATTACTCCTCTATCGTGCATTAATACTGCACCTAACCCATGTTTGGATGCATCAGCACATACCGTAAAATCTTTGTCCATATCAGGGACTCTTAATATTGGTGCACTCCTCAGTAGTCTTTTGAGTTCAGAGAATGCTTTGTTACATTCCTCAGTCCATTCATACTTAATACCTTTATGCTACAGTGTTGTAATCAACTTTGCAATTTTAGAGAATCCTTCCACAAATCTTCGGTAGTAATCGGCCAAACCCATAAATCTTTGTACTTCATGTGCGTTTTTCGGTATTGGCCATTCCATGATTGCTTTTACCTTCTCTGGGTCTACTGAGATCCCTTCACCTGATATGATATGACCTAAATAATGAATCTTTTCCAGAAAGAACGAACACTTGGATAATTTTCCATACAACTGATGTTTTCTAAGGCAAGACAACACTATCCATAAATGATCTTCATGCTCTTTCTCATTCTTGGAATAGATGAGTATATCATCTAAAAAGACTTGTACAAATTGATCAAGATACTTGCGGAAAACACTGTTCATAAGATTCAAGAATACTGCTAGTGCATTTGTTAATCCAAATGGTACCACAATAAATTCATAATGTCCAAAACGTGTTTGGAATGCAGTCTTAGAAATATCACTTGGGTTTTTCTTCTTTTGGAAAAAGTGAGAGGTAGAATAAAACAATTCAAGATTTTAAAATGATAACCTTTTAGTGTGGATCATGACTAAATTTGAAATGCAATGATTTGAGAAGTTTGAATAATTAGTTGTTAAAATGATAAATTTTTGGACTAGGCACTAATGAGACTAGTGAAATATTTTCAATATAAATTAGGGGTAATAGTGAGATTGAGTATGAAGGTATCTATTGGAGTGTTTTCATTATAAATTTAGTGGATGAGAACACCATCAAATTGATGACAAGAACATATGTAAAGGAGAGAATGTTACTAGGTTGAATTTCAATAATAAATTTCAAACTCAACACCAAATTTACTTCCATAAAAATGATTGGTAAATGTGATAGGCATCAAAAATAGTTACCTAATAATACTCACATTACCAAGATATAAAAAAAGTAATAGAATTTGTTGGAATCACAATTGGAAAATGAATTCAATTCGTATTAATAATATTGTACATATAAATACAATGTTGAAAGAGTTGGATTTAGTTTCTAGGGTTTCTTTCCCCCTTTAATCAGAACGGGTGTATATGAGAGTCCAAGAAAAGAGCTTAAATGGAAAAATGTATGACAAGCAATAGTTGAACGTGCTCTGAAATAGCGGTTTAAGAAAAAAACCACAAACGAAAAGGTGGGAGAACTCGAGGTCTCAACCAGTGGTGGTTTAAGGTTGACCACCTGGAACTAAAGCTCGAAGAAGTTCTTGAAGCAATTCCAAATTTGGCTAGAAGTTGAAGTCTTGTACTAGTGGAAGTGCTCCCTAATAATGGTTTGAATATGACCACAAACTGTAGCAAAAACCAAAATCTTCTACAGGTGGCAGTTTAAGGCACACCAGCAACCAAAAAGCATGCTCATGGAGCATGCATCTGTCTCTGGCTACAACTTCGAATCTAGCTATGGATGACTCTCGTTGTTGTTCAGGTTGTGGTTCTGGATCACTTAATAAATCTTTGAATATTGAATCTTCAAAGCTCATAACTGACCATAAATTGCACCCTAGATACAAGGTGAGAAGATGATGAAACCTTCGGTGCAAGACTAATCAATACTCTAGAATACAATTTTTGGTATGACTAGTATATCTTCTTGGCTGTTGAATACCATTGCCAATAAGCGATCTATCCAAGGTGATTTTTTGTTCTTGCAGGAATTTTGTTTCCGGAACATCTATTTGAATGATGAGTGCGCTTACCACAATGATCACAAGGGTGAAGATCAAAACACATATATTTCATATGTCCATCTCGATCACATTGTTGGCATTTGGAAATATGTGGTTGTGGAATAGGAACAAGTGAAGATGTATCATCCTAAAGAAATTCAACATTGTGAAACTACATGGGCTTGGAATATTTTAGAATATGAAATGACACATCCATGTCATGTCCAAGAATAGTTCTATTCTTGTTGTTCACTTCTTCCCAAGGTATGATAAAGGTATTGGGAAGTGCAGGTTGAACCTATCTGCATGCAAATATGCTCTTGAAATGGATCCATTATTTTGATAAATCTTTGACTACGAATGGCCCAAACAGGGAGTTGCTCTGAATAAGAACCAATTCAAAATTACAACTCTTTTGTTGTAGCTCATCTCTTTTTAGTTGTGACTCAAGTTGGAGAAACTCAACAGTCTCTTGTGAATGATGTAGATAGATCTTGATATCAACAAGAATGACTTTGTTGATATTCATTGTTTCTTCGATAGTAGTAGTAGAAAATATGAGATTGTTCAATAACTCTAAAAAATGATTAATTTGAGCCATTTTACAATAAATTAACTTCAGAAAATTAAGGGTGTAGTCTTCAACCGAAAATACACCCGCTTACAAAGAAACTTTGACAAGTAACCGATTTGAAGTAATCCTCAAGAACAATAGTAAAGAATAAGGCACAATTTGCTGAATACTATATAGGAATCAAGAACAATAGTAAAGAATAAGACACAACTTGCTGAATACTCTATAAGAATCAAGAGAAACTCGAATCAATCTGATAGGTTCATGTATGACTCTTATGAAATGAAAATGTTCATCAACCAACGAATACTAAAAGAAGATTCACTAGATAGCGTCAGTATTGCAGATAACACCTTCCTTTAAACTTTGACAAGTAACCGATTTGAACTAATCCTCAAGAACAATAGTAAAGAATAAGGCACAATTTGCTGAATACTATATAGGAATCAAGAACAATAGTAAAGAATAAGACACAACTTGCTGAATACTATATAAGAATCAAGAGAAACTCGAATCAATCTGATAGGTTCATGTGTGACTCTTATGAAATGAAAATGTTCATCAACCAACGAATACTAAAAGAAGATTCACTAGATAGCGTCAGTATTGCAGATAACACCTTCCATTAAAATGGTTGTTAGAATGAAAGAATAATGGCATGTTTCCTTTCAAACCACATGGCATATACTTGAATTTGTCTGATCGTTGCACTAGAATGCGCTGCTCTCGAGCACTAGGTCTCTGTCACAGACAATTCAACAATCAATGCTTTCTTTTATAATGCAAAACATTGCGTATCAGATTTCTTCGGTGCAAATTTGGCAGGCTTAGAATCAATTTGTTAACTCTGCATCTCCCACTTATTTATCTATCTTCAAAACAAAAATCTTTCAAATGTTTCTTGTCGAATCCAATCACAACTTTCGACTGGACTCTCAACAAATCCAATGAAATTCAAAAGGTAACGACCTGCCTCTCTGTTCTGTGCGGAAAAGAACTCTAGTCATTCTTCATATTTTGGGGTTGCACAATATTTAAAGGATCTTCCTCTAAATCTCACTAAGACGCAACATTCTATAGAGTCTGCATGTGCTGATGTTTGGTTTCTCACGAGTCAAAGGTAGCATAAATGCAGTCGCAGAGGAGGTGTTATGAAACTAGCAAGGTTTATTTTATTTTCAGTGAACATGAAATGATAATGATACAGTAATGAATTCTGACCAACTTTGTTTGAAAAGAAAAATAATCCATTTCGACTTCTACACATTTCCCTTCCAACTCAACTGCAGGAAAATATATATAATACCACAACGCAGAGTACGAACATTGAACACTTTGTAATGTGTAGACTTGAATGGACAAACCTGACTCTGTTTTTTGCATTTTTTAAAACTGTAGGTAGGCATAAATCGATGTCAGGATCGCTCTAGGCGAGAAGAAAGTCTGCTTTCAAGCTTCAGAATGTAATCTAGCACCTTTGCTTCAAGTAGTTTAATTATACTTTCTCACAAATCAAAACATTAGCATTGTTCGAATCTGAAACCTTCAACCACTGTCACAAATCAAAACATTAGCATTGTTCGAATCTGAAACCTTCAACCACTGTCTTCATTCAACGTGCTCATTAGATTTAATATGGCTACCTCAGAATTTGCATGAACAGGACGCAAAAAAATAAATAAAACACGCTCATGTTCTCGTTCACTGAACAACACCTGGGCAGAAACACGTTAGATTGACTCGACAAGACTCAATATGTAGCAACAGGAATTTCATAACTACACCAACTCTCGATGCCATGGACGACAAACTAAGCAAAGAGCCCCAAAAAAAGCCCACAAAACTAGTGATTCAAGCTAATCAACAAAGCATATAAACCACTTCCCTGATACCATTGTTAGAATCACAATCGGAATCTGAATTCAATTCATATTAACAATTTTACATATAAATACAATGTTGAAATAATGATTTCAGTTTCCAAAGTTTTTTAAACTTCAGTAAGTGATTACATAAAGTATATAATATTAATGAATTAGGTGTCTAACAAAATTAACTAAATTATAATTTTATTTTAAACTAGTTTAGATCTATTTTAACCTTCTATCTATCAACTACCTAGATATCAAAGCTCTAATTTTGCAAGCTTTTTTGAACTAAAAAAAGATGTTTGCATCTTGAGAGATTTGATCTCTCTTGACACTTGATAGATCTGGAATAAGATGGATCTAGATTGGTATAATTAAAGTACAAATAGATAGTTATTTACACTTATCAATATATATTAATGATTACATTATATAATGCTTATTTCATAACTATTGTCATATTATAATTATTTATGATATTATGATAATAGATTTAATATAACCTAAATATCTTACATGATATTAAGTTAGATATCTTACATCCAATTAAGTTATTTAAGTGAGATAAGATTGTTGTATGTCTTGGAGATGAAGATGATTCCCTCATGGAAGTCATGTGGAATTTGTCGGGAATAAACTTCAAAATGGTAGAAATAGAGGTGAACTTACATAGAGAACCCATTTGGACATTTCTATCCATTTTTCCCTTGTTGTAACTTGAGAGATCGCTGCAAATTTGGATGGTGAACTTGCATAGAGGACCCATTTGGACATTTCTATCCAATTTCTTTTGTTGTAACTTGAGAGATCGCTACAAGTTTGGGTATCTGAATAACATAAAGAGTTTTAATATAATAAATTGTATTTAATATTAATATTAAATAAAAAATTGATATTAAAATTTTAATACTAACATATTGTGATATTAATATTATTAGGTTTAATATATTATAATATATATTAATGGATTAGACTAGAGATCCTAGATCTATATTAACTCCGGATCTATTAAGTGTCAAGAGGGATAAAATCTCTCCAGATGCAAAACTCTTTTTGAGTGCAAAACTTGAGGAAAAGTTTGCACCTCCATAAATTTGATCCTCTTGATACTTGATAGATCTAGAGTTAAGATTGATCTAGGCTGGTTTAAAATAAAACTATAATTTAGTTAATTTTATATCTTTTTAAAATATTGGTAATGTGGATATTATGAGGGAAGTGTTTACCAATAATTTTTATGGAAGTAAACTTTGTATTGAGTTTGAAATTTATTATGTAAATTCAACATAGTAACATTCTCTCCTTTTTAGATGTTCTTTTTATCAATTTGATGGTGTTCTCATCCACTAAATTTATAATGAAAATACTCCAATAGATAACTTAGTGCTCAATCTCACTATTACCCAAAATATATAATGAAAATATTTTTCACTAGTCTCATTATTGCCTAGTCCAAAAATTTATCATTTTAAAAACTAATTATTCATACTTTTCAAATATCTGCTTTTCAAATTTAGTCATGGAACTTTTTCATTCTCTACCTCTCACTTTTTAGGAAAGAGGAAAAACCCAAGGGAAAATCCATTTTTGTATTTTGGTATATAATTACTCTTTGTCTTAAATTAATAAAGCTGTCCCATCTAGTCATCATGGTAACTCTGTCATCCCCCCAAACTCTCTTTGTTTTCATTTCCTCATCCCTAGTTTTCATTTCCTCACCCTTATATCAAAGGCTTGCCTCAAGCATGTGATTTAAAAAAAAATAACCATAGATATAAAACACTCTTTTTTAAACACAGTTAACCTTCAAACATTTTTGTTCTAAAATCACAAACCCAATACTTAGCCACCCAATACTTAACCATCTTTAAATTGTCATGGCTCCATTGTTTTCATTTCGCCACCCCAAGACTTGCCTATTAAATCATATTTTAAAATTTTTAATCATGGAGATAAAAACTATTTTTAAACCTACAAAACTTTCAAACACTATTACAAGCTTGCCCAAAATAGACCCATTACTCAATTTTTTTTTTTACCAAATTCCTTGTTATTATAGTAAATCATAACTATTGTGATATTATAATTATTTATGATATTATGATAATATATTTAATATAACCTAGATATCTCACATGATATTAAGTTAGATATCTTACATCCAATTAAGTTATTTAAGTGAGATAAGATTGTTGTATGTGTGGGAGAGGCCATAATTTCCTCATAGAAGTCATGAAGAATTTGTTTGGAATAAAATTCAAAATGGAAAGAAAAATAGTTAGACATTTTCTATTAAATTTTCCCTCCCTGTAACTTGAAAGATTACTACAAATTTAGGTATCTAATAATATAGAGTTTTATTATAATATTGTGTTTATATATTAATATTAAATCAATTATTAATATTAAATGTTTAATACTAATATATTGGGATATTAATATTATTATGTTTAAGATATTCTATATTATGTTTTAATATATTAAATATAATGGATTAGGTTAGAGAGCTTTAGTGTAATACTAAACCTAGGTGCATCTTAATCAAAAATTTTGAGGTGTAATTTTTTTTAGTGTAAAATTTGATGAAAGATTTGCAAATCTAGATATTTGATCCCTCTCATACTTGATAGATCTACAATTAAAAAGAATCTAAACTAATTAAAAATTAAATTAAAATTTTAAAAACTCTATTTGATATGAATATTCCTAAAACTAACGGAAAATCTTACAACTCAGTTTTCTATTTCCATAAATTTTTAATTAAAAAAAACGAGTACTCATAAATCTGGGAAAATATGAAAAATATGTTTAAAGTACTGTGTAAATATACACAAAAACCAACACCAACAAAATTATTAAACAATTATACAATAGTGGTTGGCCAAGTAAACTTAATTTCTTAGAGTGCAAGTTTGAGAATCCATGTATTAAAATAGATCAAAGATGCACCCACCGCTACGTTTGTTGGACAGCAAAATCCTTTAGCATCCACATATATATGCAAAACTCATCACTCCCTTTGGTTTAACTTATGGCTCTCAGAGCCCCAAAGGATAGGAGGCTGGATAGGCCATCTCATATTGAATGGTATAAATATTGGAAGAGACCTTGATAATTAAAATATTTACAGACTAATTTTATTTTCAATATTTTCTTAAAAAAACCAAAAACAGTCTCCACATTGCTCAACGCTAACTAGCATAACCTTGTGCTTAAATTATTCAGCGTACTGAAAAATTCTATGTCCATTTCAAGAATTAAATAATTAACCTAATAGATAAAAGTCAGGGACAAGCGTAATTTAAATTAAATTACATAACCAAACAAAATATACTTTCTTTTTTTACAGTAAAATTAACGATGCTATAGATAAATATTTGAACTAGATAGATAATTTAGAAATTTGATAGTTAATTGTTTTAATTTGACCAGGGAGAAAATTTATTTTTTTGTGAAGAGTCAGCACCAGTGGGTAGTAATAAGTTAGGGTTGTTTTGGCTTCTAGTTCACAATTGATTTATGATTGATTTTTTAACTCTCATATATATATATATTTATAAATAGAAAAGCAAGACAATAAAGTAAATTAAATTCACTTATTAATATTAAAAAATGTTTGTTTTATTCCATATCAAATCACGATCAAAATTAATAACATAAATAATGATTATTCTAATTATAGATGATATATGAACATAATTACTAACTTAACTAAAATTGAGGTAAATCAAAATCAACTCTCTTTTCAATAAATGGTGGTATTGGTATCACCTTTATTTGTGGGGTAGTTAAAAGTGAGACTTGTTGGAAATCACAACCTTGACAATTAATACCACTGAGAATCTTGAAATTGACCCTCAAATCAAAAAGTGATTTTACTAGTAACACTAATTTTATTTTTAGAATTAAAATTAAAACTTAATTGAAACCACATATCCACTAATACCACTACAAATTAAGAACTAAAATTATCTTTTAAATAAAAAAGAAGTATTATTTTTTGCCCTAATGATCAAACAAAGTCACAATTTGCATGGGGATTGGGTACTTCAACCAACAACTAAGAAGAATACTTGGCTTTGTGGCAAGGTCTTGAAACAAAAATGGCAAGAGGAATCCGCAGGTTATTGGTATTTGGTGACTCAATGATAGTAATCAAACATGTAAGGCAAGCTAAGGAAAACCTTTCCATCCCTTTCTCACCTATTTTGCAAAGGATAATATTGAAAATTAGGCATTTTGAGGATATTGAATTTTATTATGTGTATCGACAATTGAACACCATGAACGATGCACTTGCAAATAAAGGAGAAACCTTGGATCAAGGAAGGATGGAGTAGCATCAAAGACCCATATTTCATTCACCTTTTCCATGAATTGTAGGAATATTTTTTTCTATCAATAAATTTGAGCAAAATTACATCCATGGCCATAGATCACATCGATGGATAATTAAGTGGCAGACCAACAATATAACTCAACACTTTAGTATCATGATGACATCCAATTGGAAAGTGGAATAACGGTCCAATTGCACCCCACATAAATGGGGATTAACGACAACGTACCCCCACTTTATGGCACCTGCATTCGGTTAAAACATAAAGTATTTTAGAAAGGCAAGTGGTAGTAGGATGAATGCACACAAGGTGTTGTGTAGCGGTTTCAAGTAAGGCTATTTATAGCTATGTCAAAGTAAATAAATCATTTAACCAGAGAAAATATAAATGCTCAAACTCTTCATATAGGTTGTTTTCCATATGATTTAACATACGAGAATGACAATGGAAACACGATGGATCTGGAAGATATGGAATTTATTCTCCTAGAATGGAAAACTTGAGGAAGGAGATGAACATCATATCTAGGCGTTGTTAATAAAAAAATAGTTGTCTCAGTTATAGTTATGCATGTGCCAAGCAGAGATGTGGAATGTCGAATGTAATAGGTATTATCTGAAGTGTTTTGTTGCAATAGAGAGATACATTGGCGAATAGTGACATGAAATCCCTCGAGTAAGATGAGAGGATGAACAATTTGTTGGAAATATTATAAGAAGTTTTGGAGAACATGTTAGACTTCTTAAGACAATGGAATAATATGAAAGATAGGGAAAGGAGGGCACATTTGACATTGTTTAATTAAAAATATGAATCATTGCAATTTTTTTTGAGAGAATGCAAGTTGTCATGGAGCATGAATTGGTTGTTATGGATAATAGACTAAGAAAGAAGGAGGCAAACTTCTATAGGGGGGAAAAGGTCCATTAGGACAATTCAAACATCAACGAGGAACCACCAAGGAAGAAGGATCAAAGTGTTTTTGAACGATAAATGAAGGATACAGATGATATTGCTGAATAGATGAACATGGATCCTAGAGTTGGACCTTCATTCCCTAGATAATTCAAACTCTCCTCTGTCTTTTGTTGATGTTTTGTAAATTTAGGCTGATGTTAGGAGTCTATTATAAAGTATACAAAAGAAATTTGTAAAAGATAATATCTAAAGGTCATAGGTATAAAAAAGAAATCTTGTGGACATGTATAAACAGTGCAATACCAAATCAAGTTGAACTTTGTAAAAGGTTTTGGCCTAAAATCCAAATTTTGCTTATAATATAAAGTTATCGTTGTTTCTTTTTATTATATATATATATATATATATATATATATATATATTTATATATATATCTATATATATAAGTTTTTATTCCCTAGATGGGGTGTTTGTTAGAGAATAGGTTGGGGGGGGTGTATTTCCACCACCCCACCATGAATTAATGTATAAGACATAACTTACACTCCCAATTACATTAATCACCTACCGCCCTCTTTAATGAGTTGGTGTTGGAGATTGTGAGCAACCTTTTCATTGTGAGGTATTGGGTTAAATGCTTATTTGAGGTGGTTAAGCTCATCCATGACTTACACTATGGAATATTCATGGTTGTTGAATGGTGTTGTCCTACTTGCACAAATAATGAGGACATGTTACTTCAAGTGGTGAAGGGAGAAAATTTGGTCTCATGGTCTCAAATGGCATGCAAGAGGCAATTCCCTTACAAGCAATGCCACTCACACAATGGTATTATGGCTCTTAAAGGCACAATACTTTTTGACAATGATGGGGTATTGGCCCCCATGGTTTATATAGTATGGTTTCTTAGTTTTTTTTTAGATACCTATTGTTTCATTTATTGTGGATGATTTTTCTCAGTGGAGTTCTCTCTGGGTTTCCTTTTCAAGGAGTTCTGCCCCTCCCAACCTTTTCTTCTTTTTCTCCCTCTTCCCCTAGTTGCTTTTATCAACATTTTAGTGGTTTTTGGGGTTTTCTTAGTTTTCACTCCTTTCAACTCACAAACATTGTTGGTTTCTCACCCCCAAGAATCCTCTAGCTACCTTCTCCCTCTATCCTTTACTTGTTCTCTTTCCTCGGGCCTTTAATGCTATTTCTCTCCATCCTTTTTTATCTAGACTCGCCTACTCTCATTGCACTTATCCTTCATATTGGCATATATTCCTTACCATAAGGCATTGGTATGAAGCAGAGTGGGTACTCATCAAGCACAGGAGAGATTCTGGGCCTACTCTTGAGCTACTAGCTCTACCTAGTGCTATTGAGAGCATACATCACTTCCCATTCAAGTTCAAAATTGAGCAAGATGAATGTGAAACAACTAGAGAGCATTAATTTTTTTAAGATACAAAATTTTTAACATATGTGGTAGACTGGGTACCTAATATGGGCCATACCTATGGAAGGTACAACTAGTATATGTCTAATGTGGAAATCTATTAGCAGCTTAAGCTACTTCTTGGCCAAGTGCTCCTAGATTAAAAATGAGCTAAAAGAAGAGGTTCTCCTAGTGTTGGATGACATGAAACTCATTCTACAGTCCCTAGATAGAAGACTCAGTTGTGTGGAAGCTCACCTTGGCATACCTCCTGAGGCTGGTTGTGTTGGGTTGTGTTATATTCTTTCCACATAGTTAACAGGGGGTTTGAGGGGTACCCGTAACCCCACTTTATGGGGTCCAGGGCAGCGCCCCAGAAAATTTTGGTTTTGGACCCT
>APFE030679733.1:39858-58957 GCA_000404065.3 Pinus taeda
ATGCTTCGGCATGTATAAATATGTATTGTAACATTGAAAGGAACATAATGAAAAATCAAGCTAGTAGTCTCGGTTTTTAGATCCAGTGGGAAATCTCTGTGTATATGTGTTTTATGTGTTATTCTCTCGAATTTTTATTTTTCCTGTGATTTAGAATTCGTATGCAGGTAATTTCTGTACGGGGTTGAAACCTACAGGTTGCTCTCCTAGCAGTAGCAAGAAACCTATTGCAGTTAAAGCTACAAACTCTAATAAGTCCAAACGATCAATTTCTATTTGTTTTTATTTTATGAATCTCTAGTCTTAGTCTCTTGTTTGGCACTTTATTTTTGGCCTTAATGGCCCTGCCTTAGGTTTTAGTTTCATAGTTAGTTTGTTTACTATCAATATCTAGTTTATATGGACGATTTCCAAGCTTCAATTTGCATTTAGTCTAGACTCCCTAGTGGCAGATCATATTGAACATTCTCATGTGATGTCATTTTTTTATATATTTGAATAGAAAATTAACCTTAAAAAAAACGATAAATTTATATTAAAACTAAATAAATTGAAAAAGAAAACCTAACTTACACCTTAAAAACAAAGAATAATCTTTTTTGGGGGGGATATCATAATGCAATATATATAAAAAAAGAGTGGATTAAAAAAATACCAAAAAAAGAAAAATGCAACAACACAATTATAAGAAAAAAACTATTTTAAAAATTAAAAAGAAGAAAAAGTTGAAAAAAAACAACAAATACAATTTAAAAATAAAACACACACAAAATCCAAATGGGAAAAATAATTTATGAGTAAAAAGAAAATGTAAACATGAAATATAAAATTAAAAATTAAAACAAACTCATAATGAAAATAAAAAATAAAAACAAAAAGTCCAAGGGGGAAGCTCAATTGGTAATCAGAGATACATGAAATCATTGAAACTCGAGAGACCCAGGTTCAAATCCCCCTATTTGCAACCCAATTTACAGAGAGGAGGACAGGACATAGACCCCCAAAGGTTTACTAGTAGTTACGTGTCAGGCGGGCTGTTGGGTTCCTTTGGGTCACAAAAAATTAAAAAAATTCAAAACAAAACATTAAAAAAAATGTTTAAAAAATAATGAAATTTGAACATGGGGTTTGGGAGAGCGATATTGGGAATTTCCCATTCGCCCCACCCTTTTTCACGTCACCCTTCCCATGTACCCCATTTGACCTCCCACTCTGCACCTCCTTGCTCCTCTCTCGCCATTACCTTGCAAGTCACTCTCTCTCACCACTGTTCTACCAGTTGCCTTCCCTCCCTCCCTCCAGTGTTATGTGAAGGTGTAACTTCAAGGATCATACTGAGATTATATTGCATTAAAGTGAATTCATATTAATAGAATAAAATGACTCTTGGTTTCTTCTTCCAACAAGTCTATTTAACTTTCATATTCACTTATTTTTTGATATTTATTGTACTATTTACAAATTATTTACAATAACACAAAAATACCAAAGGATTTTGTGTCTAACATTCCCCCCCAAGCCAAAGCCATGTTTGTGAGTCTAAGCATCATTCTCAACTTTTCAATTTTTTCTCTTCAGAGCACTTTGGTGAAGATGTCCTCAAGTTTTTCATGTGTGGAACAATGTATCAAATGAATAATCTTGGCCTCTACATGATGCCAAATCAAATGATACCTTGTGTTGATGTGCTTGGTTTGATTATGGAATCTGGGATTATTGGTAAACTTGATTACAAAAGTATTTTCAACTAAAAGAGGAGTAGAATTCACTTGTTTCTCTTCCACATATTCAGGTACTTTCTTGAGCCACACAATTTCCTTTGTTTCTTCTCCAACTACCACATATTCTTCCTTTATTATGGAATTTGTTGAAACTAACTATTTTTGTGATCTCCAAGAGATGATTGTTTGATTCAAGACTCATGAGATCCTTGAATTTATACTTGTCAAAGTCTAAATCAAAATATATCATAAAACTAAATTCATTCACCTTGTAACATTGATTCCAAAATATTGAGTTCCCTTCAAGTGTTTCATAAATCTTTTTGCAATAGATCAATGTATTTCACAAGGAATTTGCATAAAATTGTATAGAATCCCAATAAAAAATAAAATGTTTGGTTTGGTGTTGGTAATATAGATAAGAATTCCTATACGATGTTTGTATTTGGTTACATCCTCAAATTCATTCCCTCTTTTGATGTGAGTTTCAAATTTTGTTCCATTGGAGTAGAAATACAATTGTATTTAGCCATGCCAAACATGTTCAACAATTCTCCAATGAATTCTTTTGAAAGGTAAATATGTACTTTGGATGTTGAGTTATTCCAATTCCCAAGTACTAGTGAAGATGTTCCAAATATGTCACCTCAAGTCCCTTATTCAACTCTTTCTTTATGGGTGCAATATATCTCTCATTTTTCCCTATCATCAACAAATCATCTTTGTACATTACAACATATATAACAATTTTTCCATATTTCCTGACAAACCAAATTGCATCATCAAGATTAAAGTGTTTGAAACTCAATTTTAAAAGATCCTTAATTAAATTTTCATACTAGGCTCATAGTGCTTGTTTAAGGCCATATGAAGATTCAATGAGTTTCCACTCTTTGTGTTCTTGTCCCTTCACAAAAAACCTTCTAGTTGATACATGAAGGCATTCTCTTTCAAGTCTCCATTCAAGAAAGTGGTCTTCACATCCATTTGATGGATTTTCCATCCATTATGTGCTACCAAGGAAAAGAGAGTGTAGATGGTGGCCCATTTTGCTAGGGGCACAAAAGTCTCCTCATTTTCAAATCCTTTGGCCATGAGCCTTACTTTGTATTGTCAAGTGAGCCATATAATTTGTACTAGTTCTTGTAGATCCACTTGCAACAAATTTCTTTGGTTCTAAATGGAGGGTCCACCAACTTCCACGCCCCATTCTTGATGAGAGCATTGTACTCCTGTTGTATTGTTTCCTTCCATTTATTATGAGAGGAAACTTCTTCAAAAGAAGTTAGTTCAAAATTAGTAGATAAATTCAATTCACATTCATATGAAACATCCATATCATCTACATCACCTAAATTAGAATTATACACATCAAATCCATCTTGTTTGGTGGAACATATGGTTCCCATATTTCCAACCTCATCAACATGAACACTCTTAGTTTTTTGATAAGCTGCATTTGAGATGGTCCAAGTCGCTCCATTGATTGAGTTGGTGTTGCATCAAGGTTCAATCCTCCAATCCTCACAATTATATAATTTAATGGATATTCCCGATTCGATGAAGTGAACAAAACTTCATGACGGGGTGATGCTTCTTTAAAAGGAGATTCTAGACAGTAATCCAAGATAAGGATCTCCCTTTCAAGATGTATAATATAATCAAAACATCAAATTTACATTTTTGAAAAACATCATGGAACAAATCATATTTAAGATAATCATGTTTATTCCTTCAACTACATCATTTCGCTGGGGTTGTATGAAATTGTGGTTTTATCTTGAATCCCATGTTGGAAAATATAGTTTTCAAACTCATTAGATGTATCATCTCCTTCATTATTGGTATGAAGGGAGACAATATGTGTTTGTGCTTCATTTTGAATCCACATATGAAAATTTTTAGAAGTTTCAAAAAATTGAGACTTATCTTTAAACAAGTGCAGTCAACACGTCCTAGTGTAATCATTAATAAAATCTATCATATAGTTATTTCCATTTGAAAATGAAACATGCATTGGGCCACATATTAGAATGTATCAATGTAATTTTTCTACATGCTCTGTATGTGGAATTGTGGAAGGCTTGGAATGTTTCATAGGAATAGTAGGTGAACCATAAATACCATTATTTTTTAATAAAAGAAGGGCTTCATCATTAATATGTCTAATCTAGCATGCCATATAAGGATAGATGGAAATGTACTTACATGGTGAGGATAGAGGTATGTAGAATTATGTGCATGTGCAAATTATGTCCCTTTCAACTTCAACAATCTTTCATCCTCCACTCCAGTCATGGCAACCATGTTGTTGGAGGATTTCATTATTTCTACTTTTCCATCAAAGACATAGATGGAGTGGTCTTACTACTAAATCTGTATAAGGGACAAAAAATTCCTTTGCAACATTGGAAAATAGAGTACATCATGCAGAAGATAATCAAGGAATCCAAGCAATTTAAGCATGATGGTTCAAATTTAGCTTAAAATTTCAAGGTGAAAGAGAGTCATAGACAAAAATTTAGGACAAAATGCCCAATCAAAGTACATTTTACAATTTTTATATCCAATATGCAAGCCTAGTTTACACAAAATGGGCCACTATGACATAAGGGCAAAAGACAAAGAATAAACAAAAGTTGTCTAAAATGAAAAACTACAATTAGTTTACACCAAAAAACCTATATAAATAAATACACTGGCTATAAGTTCTAATATACAATAACTAAATCAAGGGCATGGAAGGAATTCACATTATCATTGCATTATTTGCTCAAAACCATATATGGATCCGTATCAAGATTATAAACCAACCCATTCACAAGAAATTGAATTCCCCATTCATTTCACTAAATATCCATTGTGTGCTCTTCACCATCATCATGATTGCCACTAAATGTTGGATGATGTGCATATAATAATTATTTTTATGCTAGAGTGGGAGGTGTTAGAATTGCAGTTATTAATCAAATCAAAGTTGACCTTCTTTTCCATTTGCTTTTTTGGCTAAAGGTCACCATTAGTGTATTCGAAAGCTTATACTTGCACTTGGGGAAGGAGGTGCTCCATAGTCACACCCAAAATAAACAACCACTATGAAAGAAAGTTCCTCCTTTGAAGTCACACTTATCCTACTGTCTTACAAGAATCTCCTATCATATATTGCACTTTGATATTGTTACGCTTAAATCTATGATCCTAGATCTCATATTTATAACATGAGTTTAAATTGAATACCTCACACATAGGTATAGTTCACGAAATAGAGAATTCATAGAATAGAGGTACAATTCATGAAATAGAGGCATGGAATAGGGATTTTGCAAGAGGATAAGTAGTTGTAGAGGGTTTAAGACTCATGGTGAGCAAGAGTCATGAAATCAATGAAAAAAAGAAACAACTAAGGTTTTTAGTGTTATACAGAGTAGAGGTAGATTACATAGCTAAGAGACATGGATGGAAGGAACTAGTGTAGGAATCATGGAGTTATTAAAACCTCCAAAGATTTGATAACATGTCAGGCAGAGGGGTAACTCTAAGGCTCATTCTTGAACGATATTTGATTAATGAGAATTCATATGAATACAATAAGATAACTCTCAATTTCAGTTTACAATAGGTCTATCGACCTTTCATATTTACCCGCCCATTCATATTTCCCCTATTATTTAAAAATTGTTTATGATGACACAAAAATCCCAAAGGATTATATGTCCAAAATGAAAACCCCCATGGTTGACACTAGAAGTGATGTTTTTAGTGAGTGGGTACAAAGTGGGAGGCCATATAAGGGGGCATGGAAAGGTGAGGTGTATAAGGGTGGGTGGATAAATGATGCTTGGGAATCACCCTCCCACCTCCATATTCAAAATCCATATTTTTTTAAAACTTTCCTTTCAATGTTATATATATTATATATATTATATATAATATATATATATATATATATATATATATATATTATATATATATATATATATATATATATATATATATATATATATATATATATTATATATATATATATATTTATAGATATAGATATTGATATAGATATAGTATATATATTTTAAAATTATGTTTATAATTTTGTTTTCTTTTTTTAATCCCACAGGAACTAGACAAAACACCTAACACTTAATTACTAGTAAACCTCTCAGGGTTTTACGACTTATCCTCCTCTTTGTAAACTAGGTCACAACTGGGGGTATTTGAACCTTGGATCTTTCAGTTTTCACAATTTTCACATTACTTCGATCACAATTGAGCTACCCCGTGGGAACAATTTATAATTTTGTTTTTAATTTACATTTTTTTTTAAAGTTTATTTTTACTTATTTTATTTATTTTTTTAATTTAGTTTTTGTGTATATTTTATTTGTTTTTAATTATGCTATTATTATTATTATTTGGCATAGTTTAATTGATAGACAAAATTACTTTTTGGTTAGAATATGACAATACAAATTTTAATAATATTGTGATTTCTTATTGTTTAAAATGCACTTTTGAATGCATAAATGTATTCAACACCCTAAACAAACCCGAGGCACTAAATATTTGCAAATTAAACTGTTATCATTTATATTATAAAAATTTGGATACATGGCCATAACCATTTATATTTTTTGGTGATTTCAAAGCCTTCAATATTCCAATACATCCATAGCAAAATTTTCTTGCCTCTATGGGTTCTTTTGACTATGATCCTACATTCAAATCTTTCGTAAATTATACAAAAACCCCCAAAAAAGAGCATAATTGCAATACATTGACTAGAACATTAGAAGTTAAATAGCACTAGAGGGCCCGACTTCATCGGTAGTGTCCATATTCTATTTTGCCTTGTAGGGTGCATTTTCTCCATGTGCCACTGCAACTTGAAATTCTAAAGTTTGCAAACCTTTACCAGCTTCCCCAGTCTTCCATCTTGACAACAAGATCACCAATAGATAGGGGATCTATCCCATTTACTATGAGTTTTAGGAGTAGTAGCTTAGATTCCATTATTTCCATCTTCTTATCCAACTTGGTCTACATTCATTCACATCTCTTTTCCAACAATTGAAACTTTGCATCATTTTCCTTCTCCACTAGTTCTAGCCGTTTGTTGGACACTTCCATCATTCCAAAGATTGTCTTTGACAAATTAGCAACATATTGATGCCAATGCTCCCGATATTTCTCCTTTGGTTGCTTTGCAAAGGTCTCCAAATCCTTCATTTTCAAACTCATCTTGCCTGTCCACAAGAATGGCTTCAACAAAAATGGTTATGGCAGAACATTCCAATAGGACTACTCAATAAATACAGGAGTTGCATGATACCGAATGTGTTGATGTTTGAGAGGAGAATTAATGTCCATATATTTTCATATCCAAAACTTAGAGGAATGATATGATGGTGCCATAGAATTTATGTCTTGACCTAGCTGTAGTGCAAAGAATTTGAAAACTAGAGTGAAGAGATGAAGGGGTTAGATCGCCAACGTATTATACAAACTTACATTCCATTTAAATCTCACAATTTTTCCCCTACCATTTGTCGGATTGGCACAATCTTAGACTCATGGAATGATGTATGCAATACACAAATCCTCCTAAACAGTCACTTGACTATGGTAATCTCTGTTAGGACACTATACTACTAGTGTAACCCCTTATTGTATAATTGTGCCCATATAGTCCCCATGTTGTTATTATTGCGAGCCATAGAATCCCACTATTTTTATTGTTGTTCCCCTACAAATTATTATGTAGGCTCTAATTGTATTGGGACCCCTCAGACTCATATATATAGAAAGGAGTTCTTGTCATTTGTATCATCCAAGAATTATTCATTTGTGTAATGTAAATGCAATTTCCCCCTCGAAGAGGCCTATTTTGAAGTTGTTGATCTATATTTTCTTCTATTTTGTGAGTTGGTTTCATAACATTTGATATCACAGCTTTGGATTCTAGGTTTTCGCTGCTTCAAATAGGTCATCGTGTGATTTTCGCTATAACTTTTTTTTCTACGAAGTTTCAGAAGATAAAATTAAAACCCATTTGATTGGAAATATTGATGAACCTTGGGTTCGAATTTAAGATCTTGTCTCGCTACATTTTCAGATATATGATCCATGGAAGGTAGGGTTTCTGCAGGCTCCCAAACTATATCTCAAACAGGTGACTTGGGGAAAATCGCCATAACTTTTGCTTTGAGCATCAGATTGAAATTTCATAAAAAGTTATAGAAATAGAATGGACTGTAGTTTTTCGTATATCATTTATAGGTCTTAAGGTCAAAAATGACACATGTCACTTCATACAAATTCACTCTAATGAACCAGTCTATAATCAGGCCATCGTGGGATATTTGGAATAACTATTTCTTAGAGAATCCAATATTAATAAGACTTGTGGGGTTGGAAATAGGACTCATAGAGCTACCACAAGACGAAATTTCAGACCTTGGAGATACGAAATTACAGAGATACAATAGATTCAATATAGAGCTCCTACAAGGTGAAAAAAGATGTGTAGTCTTTTCAAATTTTTTCATAAGTTTGGTTTGAAAAATTAGTTTGAAGTAATTCAAAGGGCATTGTGAAGCATACTTATAATTAATTGATGCCTGAAGAAAGAAAATGGAAACAACAAGTAAGAAACTTGAAATCTCTACCATGGCTCATGAAGAAGGGGAAGAAATGCAACATGATATATCAAAATTATGAGACCAAGTGCAACAAATTTCACTCTCACAAAAAGTAAGAGAAGCTAAGATGGCTGGTTTAAAGAAAGGCTTGGAAGCTAAGATGAATGACGTGGAATTTAAGATTGATGGCATGGAATCTAAGATGGATGGTTTAGAAGTAAACATTGAAGATTTGAAGAAAGACATGGAAGGTTTAAAACAAGGTTTGAAAAAGTTGCTTCAAGACATGCTTCCTAATGGTGAAAAGGTAGTAGAGGAAACTAATGATGAGAACAAAAGAAACGTTAATCATGATTCCATAGAATATAATGTTGGATTGAAGACCCACCATGTTCCAAATATTGGTATGAGGAAGTTTGATGGCAAGGATCTCGTAACATGGATACTACAAATGGAGCAATATTTCGATATCCATAATGCGCAAAACACACAAAAGGTACGCATTGAAACTTTATATTTAGAACTCAATTAGTTTGTATGGTATCGATGGCTTTTCTCTAGTAATTTTTTTTTCACTTGGTCAATTTTTATGGAGGAAATAATAGCACATTATGAGGATACAAAAAGCAACACCTTCTTTATCCAATTGATGAATCTCAAACAAAAGTGTTTAATGATGGAGCACATTGAGGAATTCCAAAAATTGAATATAAGGGTAAAACATATTCTAAAGAAGCATAGAATTGATGTGCTCATAGGGAATTTAAAGGATAACATCCAGCATGAGGTTTACCTTTGGGAACTTGATTCAATGGAGAAGGCATCAAGGTTGGCAAGAAAAATTGAAAGAAAAATTATGACAACAAGGAAGCCTACCACTCACAACTATAAAGATGGAAGTGTTGTTTCCCCTAGCCTTCCACAACCTACAAGGTTGACACCACCACAATTGGAAGAAAAAAGAGAAAAAGGGCTTTGTTATAGTTGTGATAAAAAATACACTAAAGGTCATAAGTGTCCTGAGAAGAAATTATTTTACATAGATTGTGAAGAGGAGGAAGAAAAGGAACAAGAAATGTCAAAAGAAGAGGACATACACCGGGAACCAATGGTAAATAAAGAAGAAATGAATCCGACCATATCTTGTAATGCATTGGTAGGAATTACCACTCCTCAAACTCTCAAGATAGAAGGACATATCAAGAAGAAAAAGGTAATAGTGTTGATTGATTCGGGTAGTACCCATAATTTTATTCATTGTAAGATAGCCAAGGAATTAAATTGCTTCCTATATCCAACACCTGAGTGTCAAGTGATGGTTGCAAATGGAGGAACCATAAAATTCTTTGAAAAGTGCCATAATATCAAACTATCCATGGGAGAATGTGTAATGAATAGTTAAATGCTTTCCATTCCAATGGGTGGTGCTTATGTTGCACTAGGAGTCCAATGGCTACAATCTTTTGGTACGATAGCTTTTAGTTTTCAAGAACTTTTCTTGAATTTTTTTTGGGAAGGAAAGGAAGTTGGATTAAGGGGCATCACATGGAAATCAAGAAAGATAATCAACTCTAACAAAATGGCACAACTTCTAAATAAAGAACAACGTGGCGTAATTGCACAATTATGTTCACTAGAGGTTCCCACATCGAAATCATCTATATCTCCAGATCTCCAAAAAGTTTTGGACAATCATTACAAGGTATTTGAGACTCACAAAGGCCTCCCACCTATTCATGAACATGATCATGCTATTCAGTTGATTCCAGGAAGTGTTCCCCCAAACATTAGGCCTTACAAATATCCATATGCTCAAAAGAGTGAAATTGAATGTATGGTTGGAGAAATGTTAGAGGTTGGTATAATTCAACCTAGTCAAGGTTCTTTCTCTACTCTAGTGGTATTGGTACACAAGAAGGATGGATCATGGCACATGTGTCCGAATTATAGGGAGATCAACAAGCTTACTATTAAATATAAATTTGTAGGTTTTAACCCCGTACAAAAATTACCTGCATACGAATTCTAAAACACAGAAAATAAACATTGTGAGAGCATAACACATAAAACACATATACACAGAGATTTTCCCTTGGATCCCAAAACTGGGACTACCAGCTTGATTTTTCATTATGTTCCTTTCAATGTTACAATACATATTTATACATGTTGAAGCATTCAATACCATGGACCGAAAACCATCACGTCCAAAACCATGTGCAAAAAATCATGCACAAAACCATAGGTAGGTTTGCCCAACATAATATAGGGTCCAAAAACAAAATTTTTCAGGGCACTGCCCCGGACCCCATAGAGTGGGGTTACTTGGACCCCTCAAATCCCCTGTGACACCCCCCCCCCCCCCCTCCTTCTACGTAATCGGTGCAATGAAGGGGGGCTCTACCCCCCTTCTAACCCCCCGGTTAACTACGTGGGCTAGTCATGGAAAGAATATAACACAACCCAACAAAATTTCCCATTCCTGTCATTGATGAATTATTGGATGAATTACATGGATCAATTTACTTCACCAAGTTGGATCTTCGTTCAATATATCATCAAATTAGAATGAAGACTGAAGACATTCCAAAAACAACATTTAGAACTCATGAGGGTCATTATGAATTTTTGGTCATGCCTTTTGGCCTTACCAATGCACCTTATACATTTCAAGGTTTGATTAATTCCATTTTCAAAACCTTCCTTAGAAATTGTGTTAGTATTTTTTGATGATATACTAATCTACAACAAGTCTTGGAAGGATCATGTTCAACATGTTGACAGGGTACTCAAACTATTGGAGGAGAAACAATTATATGAAAATAGCTCCAAATGTTTCTTTGGAGTACAAGAGGTGGAATATTTGGGTCATATTGTATCTCATGAAAGTGTTAAGGTAGACCTAGAAAAATTAAAGCCATTAACGAATGGAAAATTCCTACATCCATAAAGCATCTTCGAGGATTTCTTGGGTTGACAAGGTATTATCGCAAGTTTGATAAGAATTATGGGAGAATAGAAGCACCTATAACAACATTACTAAAGAAAGATGCATTTTCTTGGACTCCAGAAGCAATGAAGGCCTTTGAAATTCTTAGAGGCAATGTGCCAAGCACCGGTCTCAGCTACGCCAGACTTCACAAAAACCTTTATTGCAGAATGTGATGCATCAATAAATGGAATTAGTGTTGTTTTAATGCAAGAAGAAAGACCCACTGCTTTCGAAAGTTGTCCAATCAAAGGAAAGTATTTACACAAAGCTATTTATGAGAAGGAAATGTTGGAAATGATGCAGTTAAGAAATGGAGACCTTACCTAATGGGAATACACTTCGAGGTAAAAACAGATCATGATAGTCTTAAATACTTTTTAGAACAAAGATTATCTTCAGAAGAACAACAAAAATGGGTTACAAAGATGTTAGGTTATGACTTTGAAATCATCTAAAAAATAGGGAAGAAAAATGTTGTTGCAGATGCATTCTCAAGAAAGGATGAGGATGTGGAAACATTATTTTATGCAATTTCTATTATCCAACTAGATTGGGTAAATGAAGCAAGGTATGAAAGGAAGAATGACGAAGAAGTGTGGGCACTCATTCAAAAGTTGTAGCAAGATCCCAATACATATGTTACATTTAGTTGGAAAAATGATTCATTATGGTACAAAGAGTGCTTATACCTCTATAATAATTCCCAACTCAAAAAAAAGATTCTTGATGTAGGAGCATGAGGCTTGGAGACAAAAGGCTCTGAATTTATTCCAAAAACACAAAAAAAGTTACAAGCAAAGGAGTGGGATCCTTTAGCTGTCAATTTGCAAGTTTTCTAGATAGGATTTGACCTAGGATTTGAGTGATTTTGTAATTAATTCATGTAGTTTAGATTCAGTTGAGATTCTTGAGGAGAATATCAACCAAATTAGCTATTGTTTAAGATTAGGCAGATTCGATCAAGTTATTAAGGATATGATTGTTAGAATGAAATGGTATTTATGTAAGTTCTGAATGATTGTAAGGGGATTTTGACTAATTTGGCCATATAAGATTAAGTTACAGAAATTGTATCTTTGTGTAATTTTGTGTATAATTGGTCAACCCTAGAGGCATTTCACCCCTCTGAAGTATCTCTGTGTATTATTGAATTTCATTTTGGCCTGAAAATTTAGAGATCTATATGATCTGGTGTGGTTGCGTTTAATTCCTCTTTTACCATGTATTAAGTTAGATTGAATGTGTTTCAAACCACGGAGCCTTAATTAACTAAGCTTCGAATTACAAAGAGTAGAACTACATCTGGTGGAAGCACTAAAATCATAGCAGAATAGAGGGAATCCTGACAAATCGTGGTAAACCTGGAAGAAGAGCGAGAGCCATCTGATCTATAGATCCAATAGATCTAATGATCATCGTGTGCCAATCAGCTCATGCGATAGTCAAAGAAGAAAGGCGGTTTCATCAATGAAGTGGTCTATCGGGTGAAGAAAAAGTGGTAAATGGTAATTTAGGGTGGTCACCCGATTCCATTTATCCGCCAACACGTAGCACTTAGGTGGAGAGAGAAAACCACTTTATCAGGTGGGTAATCCCCGTGCAAGTGGCTCACCAATATCGCTATTAACCGTTGGATCAAAAGTGCCTTGATCAATGGTGGGGGATAGACAATTAGTTTCATTGATCGGGTGTACCATCAACCATCGGATTGAAGGTTAAGATCAACGGTGAAGAATTAATCCGATAGTATTTGTGGAAAAGCGAACGCGATAAGGATTTAACCAAAGTTTGAATTCCTTTTGATTCTGTGGCAAGTGAAAGGTTTGTCATATTGTGGGTAAATTAAGCAGTTCGACTAATTTAGTAGAATAGCCAAGTTTGAAGGTAGATCACTAATACTCCAAAGGAAATCCAAGAAGAAATTCCACTTGAACTTGCAGAAATCATTTCTAGATTTGAACGATTATCTATTACACCTACACCCAGGGCATTATTTGTGGTATCAGAGCATCCTATTGACACTGAACAATATCTCAAGGATCAGAAAAGGAAATCTAACATGGCTTTTAGAGTTGGAGGAAGAGGTGGTGGTTGAAGAAGAGGATGACCAGTTGCAAATGTTGAAGTGTTGGAAGCTATGCAACAGATGCAGGCTAGATTGGAAGCAATGGAAATGGGAAGAGATGCAGATGTTGGAGATGTCAGTGAACCTGAAGTTGAAGCTGCAGAAGAAGAACTTGTAGAGGTAACTCCTAAAATGAGATTCCTTAAGTCAGTATTGAGATCCACATCCAAGCCTAGACAAGAAGCTTAAGCCTTGAGGAATAGATAGATTGGATAAATGACATGCATAAATTCTTCGATTATGAAGAAACAAAATAAAGAAAGAAGGTGAAGTTTGCTATCACAAAATTGAAAGGACATGCAACACTTTGGTGGGATGGAGTGCAGGCAGAAATAAGAAGGCTTGGCAAAGAACCAATTAAGAATTGGAATAGGATGGTGGAAAAACTGAAAATTAAGTTTCTGCCAAGTGATTATCAGCAAACATTATTTAGATCGATGTAGAATCTTAGAGATAGGTCTATGACAGTAAAGGAATACACAGAGGAATTATACAAAGTGAGTATAACAGTAGGACAAATCCAAGATACAGATGAGAAGGTTGCAAGATATGTGAATGGTCTTAGAATGGACATTTAAGATGAGATAAGTGTGCTGTCTCCTAAAATAATAGAAGAGGCTTATTAGATGATACTGAAGGCTAAAGAAAAACTCATGAGGAAGCAGTCTACCAGAAATAGAGGTACTTTTTGAAGAAGGGGAAGTCAAGATGGTAGAGGAAGATTTATAGCACTTAGAGATGGAGCTAGCAGTAGCTCAAGTTAGCATGTACCCATAGGAGGTGATGCAAGTGGCAGAGAGAGTTTTTCTAGAGGAAGAGGAGGCAGAGGTAGAGGAAGAGAAGTTAGATGTTACAAATGTAACAAGCTGGGACACATAGCTTATGAGTGCCTAGAAAATATAGGAATGAATCAAAGGAATGCAATTGTTGCAAAAACTGAAGAGGCAGCAACAAAGGGAATAGAAGAAGAGAATGTACCAGAGAAAGGGGAATCTTTGGTAGTCAACAAATTTTTGTTAAGACCAGCTAAGGAAATTGTTGACCAGCACAGAGGAAAACCTTGTTTAGGATTGTGTGTAAGGTTCAAGGGAAGTGTTGTCAGATGATAATAGACAGTGGTAGTACAGATAATTTGGTCTTCACAGAAGTGGTGGAGAAGTTGAAATTGAAAACAAATAAACATCCAACACCTTACAAGGTGTCATGACTTCAAAAGGGATATCAGTTGGTAGTGAATGAGCAATGTGAAGTGGAGTTGCAGTTGGGAATATACAGAGACAAAATTCTGTGCGATGTGATGCCTATGGATGTGTGTCATATATTGTTGGGTAGACCTTGGCACTATGACAGAAGAGATATGCATGATGGAAAGAGGAACATATAAAAATTTAGCAAAGATGGTGTCAATCATACATTGCTGCCAATGGAAGAAGAGGATACATCAAAGAAACCTAATCCAAAGACCCTTTTGCTGAGTGGAAAGGAGTACTTGCAGCAAATGGAAGAAGATTAGGTAAGTTTTGCATTGGTTTGCAAACCCAAGGTAATAATTACTTCCATCAAATTTTCTAATTTACCAATTGAAATTCAAGAGATGCTGGACAATTATTGTGATATCATTGTAGATGATTTGCCTGATGAGTTACCACCCATTAGAAAAATCAGTCACCACATAGATTTGATTCCAGGAGAAAATCTACCTAATAAAGTAGCTTACATGATGACTCCCATAGAGAATGAAGAGATCAAGAAACAGGTTCAGGAACTGTTATACAAGGGATTGATTAGAGAGAGTTTGAGTCCTTGTGCAGTGCCAACAGTGTTGAGCCCAAAGAAAGATGGAGGTTGGAGAATGTGCACTGGTTCAAGAATAATCAATAATATAACAATTAGGTACAAATTTCCTTTACCTAGAATCAAAGATTTGATGGATTGTTTGAGTGGAGCTGGATATTTTACAAAGTTAGATTTAAAAAGTGGTTATCATCAAATCAGAATTAGAGAGGGAGATGAGTGGAAAACCGCCTTTAAGACCAATGAAGGATTGTCTGAATGGATGGTAATGCCTTTTGGATTGTCGAATGCCCCTAGTACATTTATGAGACTTATGAATGAAGTTCTGAAGGAATTTATTGGAAAATTTGTAATAGTATATCTGGATGATATATTAGTTTACAGTAGATCTAAGGAGGAGCACATGAGACATCTGAATTATGTCTTACAGAGGATACAATAAGAAAAGTTACCGATAAATTTAAAGAAATGTTCATTCATGAAGGAAGAATTGGTATATTGGGTCTTTGTTGTTTTTTCTTATGGGTTCAAGATGGATCCAGAGAAGATCAAGGCTATCATGGAGTGGCCTTCACCAAGAAGTGTCTTTGAGGTAAGAAGTTTTCACGGTCTTGTTAGTTTTTATAGGAAATTCATAAGGAATTTTAGAAAGATCAATGCTTCAATTATTGACACAATGTTGGGCATGGAATCCCCCCAAGGCATGTTTTGGGGCTCAAAGCCCAAGTTTTGACCTTATATTGTTGTAAAGACTCCGTGAATGGAGGGCGCAGAGCACAAAATGCATGATAGAGTCATAGGGTTGTCCGCTCTAGTTTTGTAATGTAATGTCGACCTACCCATGGTCTGCAGACCATGGGATTGTATAAATGGAGCAAGGCTCTAAGTGTAGAACATAATTAAGGAGAGAAAAGTAGAGGGGAAGAGCAAGAGTTTAAGTGTCTAAGGGTGTCTTGGGTCATAGGGTAGGAGAAGGCTTTGCAGTTGAGTGCGCAGAGGCCTAGTAGTCTGCAGTTGAGTGCGCGAACCCCTGCAGTTGAGTGCGTGGGGCGAAGTTGGGGCGAAGTTGAGTCTGTAGCCGAGGAAGAAAATAATAAAGAGAAGTTTTATCTTAATTATATGTATCTGTTCTTGGGTTATTGCATGTTTGATATAAATTGCAAATATATTGTTTATTTATTGCGCACACTTGTATGAATGGTTTATATTGTCAATTATAACTTAAAGTATGCAAGTAGACTAAGATAATCAACCAACATTGGAATATCAGTAAGGACTTGGGTAATAACAACACTCAACCCTTGAGTAGGGCTGTGCAAAGGTAGCATCTCAGGCTACGAGGTAGGGGAAAGTACGCGTAGCGACATGCACGCAGGGTTGAACCGCGAACCACTTGAACTCATCAAACATCTCTAGGGTGTAGAAACCTGGTTCTAGCACCCTCCCATACTACTTCAGGTGAGACCTCAGTCCACGCTCTGCAGACCATTGCCGAAAGGGCTAGTACCGAGATTTGTTTGGCTAAATCACCTCTGAACCTGGGTCAGGCTCCAACAAGCCAACAAATGGTTTCGTTTCTAGGACCAGGATCTGCATAAGAGATGTCTGATGTCATGTCATTGGAATCCGACAAAGAAAGAAATTGAAGAGTGGCTGGATGGAAAAATTCATGAGTTCGTGGTGTTGGAAAACAGGGACCCACAAGGATTGAAAGAAGAGTGGTTAGAATGCTACTTATATATGGAAATCCACAAAATTTTCTTTGCATCCTTCCCGTCCAAGTTGTACGAGTTGATCGCGAAGTTAGCAGATAGTCAAGGAAGGTGTAGGCTCGACAAACCTATTGTGTGGACTCCAGAGTTGGTTCACAGACTAGAAGCATCAAAAGATAAGATTATGCACACTATGGACCATTGACTTGATCAAATTATAGGAGGGTTTATCACCAAGTTCATAGTAAACACTTCAATCAGCTACAGTGAGGTAGAACGATGCTTCCTCAAAGGACCGTCAGGTAAGTACGTTAAATATTTGAACACTTGGATTAAGATGCTACTGTGTGAAAAGAAGGTTATGCGAATCATTTTATGTTTGGGGCTACACAAAGTGGGAGGATCTATAGAAATGAAGGTAGCGTAGGGATAGAAACGAGCCCCTTGATTTCACCTCGACGAGAAAGCGAGGAAGAGCTCGCGAAAGTTTCCCCAAGAAGTGTGATCAATCTGATAAGGTAGTGAATTCCGCACATACCACCCCCACCTACACCACCACCAATTTCACCATATTCACCCCCATCTCCACCCACACAACCTCTACCACCACCAGAGTTCAATATGGCCAGTGAAATAAAGTTGCCAGTGTTCAAAGGAGTAGGGAATGAAGATCCAGACCAATTTTGGTTCATGGTAAAGGTTGTATGGGAAGCGCGGATGACAACATAAAGAAAGCAATGCTGGTAAGTGCCTTGCACGATCGCTCTGACATGGTACATTAAGCATTCCAATGAAAATCCAAACACAGGAATCGCGGATATCCAAGTTGCGCTAAACAAGGAATTTAACAGGCCAAAATCGGAGACACATTTGATTATTAGGTTTAAGGAAATCACGATGCTTCCAGATGAGACCCTATGGGAGCTAGATCAGAGACTGAAGGGTATGATTTGTGAAGACAATATGACCTCAACGGATGGATAACATCGTGCATGGTTTGTACCATCATTAATGCTGCATCTAAGGACCGCGTTGTCACAATAGAAGCTATCCACTCAGGCCGAAGCGTTGGAAATTGCAATGAGACTACACGATATCCCAATACAAGATCCTAACTTGGGAGTCCAACAGACCACGCGTAGTTGAAGAACTTGTGTCTGGAGATGTAGAGCTTGAAACAAGACAGGACAACCCGCCTAGAAGCGTGCGAGGAGGTATGGTGCATAAAGTGCAAAGGCCAAGGACATGACAACGACCATTGTCTAGTCTTTGCAAACTACCTGGCGGGAGGAGGGTTGATGCCATTGAGACTAGAGGCACAAGTAGGACCGAGCACAATGCCTGCATTATGGTGTGCAATTTTTCAGATAGGAGGGAAGCATGCTACAAATAACTGCCACCTATTACAGAAGTATACACAGATGTCCCAACAACTGTTCCCGTAATTTTTGCATGTTAGTAGGCCATGATGAGCGCACCTATAGAAGTTATGAATTGATGATGGATCAGACTCTTACCTACAGAGTTCAGACCAAAATGCGAGCGCTCGATCAAAATGCAGGGATGGCGCACACTAGATTTCAGGGTTACAGATGAGGTTGAGGTGGAATGGGTCCAAGACGGGGTCGCAGACAACTGATTTGCTACAATTGCAGAGGACTAGGGCATTATGCCCATGATTGTACAAATCCGACGAGAGCATTGTAGGTTTTAACCCCGTACAGAAATTACCTGCATACGAATTCTAAATCACAGGAAAAATAAAAATGCGAGAGCATAACACATAAAACACATATACACAGAGATTTCCCACTGGATCTCAAAACTGAGACTACCAGCTTGATTTTTTCATTATCTTCCTTTCAATGTTACAATACATATTTATACATGCCGAAGCATCCAATACCATGGACCGAAAGCCATCGCGTCCAAAACCATGGACCGAAAACCATAGGTAGGTTCGCCCAACCTAATATAGGGTCCAAAAAAATAATTTCTCGGGGCACTGCCCCAAACCCCGTAGAGGGGGGCTACCCGCCCCCCCTGTGACCCCCCCGCTGTGCAATCGACGCAACGAAGGGGGGGCTCCGCCCCCCCTCTAACCCCCCAATTCACTACAT
>APFE030679750.1:26383-37783 GCA_000404065.3 Pinus taeda
GGTAAATCCAGCACCTCGAGAGCCGAGGATGGCTCGATGGGCAGCACTCATGCCGAGGGGTGTTGGCGACCAGCAGATGTCCTTCAGACCAAAGTTCTTCGGGTGGCTTCACCGCCAACTGATCATGGTGGAAGACTGGTCGTATGCAGGGACATAGTTCACTGGAGAGCCTGACCTTCCCCTTCTGGAGGGAGAAGACTGGGACGAGGAGATTGGTACGTCCTCATTTTTGACTTTGTATTTTTATGATTTTTTTTTTTGTTAGTACATGCTTGTCCTAATGTCCTTTATATGCACATGCAGATGTCAGCCCAGAGCATCCAACTGGTTTGTCTTCCGTTGCGAGGAGACATCCAGTAGCAGCAGTAGCAGGAGCAGATCCTCAGGAGGAGGGCAATGACAGAGGGGAGCTTATCCAGAACCTCGAGGCTATCACTCGAGGGATCCTAGATTATGCTCGGCTAGCGGATGGTCTGCTAGCTTACCAAAGGCACACAGTAGGGGTGCCAACTCGCATCCACCGTCTCTTGAGGCATCTAGTACAGGCGGTGACGTGATATCATGAGCACCACCGAGACTAGACATCTAGGATTTTCTTTTCATGTATATTTTTTGAGAGACATGTTGTCTCCGGATGTATTCATACAAACATGTATTATTTTTTGATGATGCATGGGGTGCAAACATTCTAGACACACATATACATATATATACATATGTTCTATGGTCTATTGTACTTTATGCTTCTTGTGTTTTGTTGATTCACATGTTATGCAAATGCCTGTCCAACACATAATTAGCTAATGCATCGGTTAACGTATTAAGTCGTCTTGGAATATGCTAATAAGTAATGAAATCAAAATCCCTTTCTAATAACTTAACACATAAATACAACCTTAAAATCCGATGATCTCTGACGGAATAATGCCTGTTGAGTTGGTGGAATACAAGCTAAGAGTCCAAGTTCACAACCAATGTTCGATTGTCGAGGTTAATCGCCTTAGCTAATAATTCAATCACAGACTATATTCAGCAACATTGTTCATTGTACAACCTAGACAAACCCCCTGAATGTCTACTAACTCACCATGAGGATCGTAGATCACCCATGCCGCAGACGACAAGCTACGTGTACTGTGGTAAGCACCATCAGTGAAACTAGCGTAAGGTGATCCAGACATCTATCCAAGAAGCAAAAAGACACAATAAGCGGCAATCACGCTGACGAACCAAGACACAAATATAAAAACATGCACACAAAACACACTTTGCTGAAAGCACACATATATTCAAAAAGAGAGTGCCTGGACTCATGCATAGTATTTTTTGAGATAAAGCCCATTTCGGGGCCTATCCAGGGGATTACCTTCATAATCTATAAGCTCGTAGGCACCTTTTTGCAAAACGCTTTTCACAATATAGGGCCCATGCCACATAGGCTCGAGTTTTCCTGCCCCCAGCTTATCGTTAGCTTGATCATAGAGCAGTATTAGGTCTCCCTCAATGAAAGAGCGGGGGTTAATAGTATTATCGAAGTGAGTTTTCACTCGCTTCTTCTGAGCTTCAATAGCTAAGGAGGCTAGACGACGAGTCTCATCCAGTCGTTCTAAGCAAAGAAGACGCTCTTTTATTGGAGTAGTATCAAGGAGAAACTCGACGGATATCTTTAATGAAGGAATCTCACACTCAATAGGAAGGGTCGCCTCCAGTTCGTAAACTAACTGAAAAGGAGTGAAACCGATGGCATCCTTTACAGAGGTACGGTAGGCCCACAAAGCAGAGAACAACATCAGATGCCAATTGGACTTATGCATGCCAATAGTTCTTTGAAGCATCGTGACTAGAACCTTGTTCACGGCTTCCACTTGACCATTTGCCTAAGGATAGTACGGGGTCGAACTATCATGCCTAAGGCCCAATTGGGTTGTTAACTCGGTCATCATGTGATTACGAAAATGTTTTCCATGATCAGTGACGAGCATCCTTAGAGGTCTCGGGGCAGAAGGAGGACGTCTACAAGTAGACAATAATATCCCCGTACTAGGGATCGAGGGTGCTAATGAGGAAGAGAGTTTCGTCTGGAATGGAATCCTCTAACTCAGAGGAGGTAGCATGGGATGGCAAAGAACACAACAGCTCAGTGAAGACAAGTGATTTCTTAGACTTGGCAGCAGTAAATTCCAAGTCAAACTCTTGGAGGATGACTATCCACTTCGAGTATTTGCCCCCAGCAACTGGCGTGACAGAATATAAGTTATGGGGTTGCAATCAGAGATAACTGTCGTAGTACGCAACAAGATGTAATGACGGAAACGTTGAACAGCACAAACAGCAGCGAGGGCCAACTTCTCGACGAAAGCATATCGAGTTTCCGTATCTAACAAGTTGCGGCTAAGGTAATAGATAACGTGTTCAGTGTTGTCGTCGTCATCCTAGACGAGAACCATACCGATGGTGGTATCAGCAGCAGCCAAATACAACGTGTAATCGCGATGATAATTGGGAGGCCACAACAACGGGGCAGAAACTAGAAGAGTCTTAAGATGTGCAAAAGACTTAGCTATGGCATCCCATCGAAACGGGGTGTCGCGCTTGAGTAACCGTGTGAAACCTTTTGCCACTTCAGCATAATTCGGGATAAATCGTCGTAAGAAATTTTCTTTGCCCTGCAAACTCTACAGTTTCTGCAAAGAAGCAGGGGGAGGAATATTCAAAATGGCTTCGACTTTAAGGGGATCCAAGGGGATGCCCTCTCGGGAGACGATAAACCCGAGAAGTCGGCCAGATTCTACGCAGAAGACACATTTATGCGGGTTAAGTCGGATATTGTAGTGTCGACAGCGGAGAAAAATCTCCCAAAGATGTGACGGATGATCTTGGTGCTTAGCTGAATGAGCGGGAAGGTAATCCAAATAAGGCTGTACGATGTGCCGGATATCATGAAAGGCATAAGACATCGCACGTTGAAAAGTGGCAGCGGCATTCTTGAGACCGAAAGGGAGCTTTTTTTAAGCGAAAGTACCCCATGGACAGATAAAGGCCGTCTTGTGTTGATCAACGGGTGCAATATTAATCTGGTTGTAGCTAGAAAAGCCATCCATAAACGAATATATCTCACTCCCAGCACACTCATCAATGAGTTGGTCAATGAAAGGCGTGGGGTAGTTATCTTTCGGGCAAGCTTGGTTAATATCGCAATAATCGACACAGACACGAATAGTACCCTGCTTTTTATCTACAGGGACAATGTTAGAGACCCAATCTGTGAGTGGGATAGGGTAAATAAAACCAGCTTTAAGAAGTTTTTCAACTTCCGCTTTGATAGCTGCAGCCTTGCGGGGGTGCACAGTGCGTAAACGATGATGAAAAGGTTTGGCTCCTGGATACATAGGTATCTCATGCACCATAATATTTGGATCAATGCCGGGCATCTCTTCATAAGACAATGCAAAGACATTACGAAACTCGCGAAAAAGCACTATATAGATTTGAATTTCCTCAGGAGTGCAAGTGACTCCTATATAGATGTTCTCGACAATCCCTGGTTTGACGGAGATGTCGATAGGTTGGGTTTGCGTAATGTTCCCCAAATTCCCTTCAGACGATACTTGATAGACCTAAATAGGCATCTGAAGAGGTTGTGAAGGGAGACACGGAGCAAACTGCTCCAGACAAGCCAACGTTTCCCGAAGGGTAGGGAGAAACGAGGAACGGTGGTGAAGATGGGACCACGGAGGTTCCTCAAGAGACATGGTCTCTATGATGGCTTCATTGGAAGGAAATATTTCCTTTAATGGATCCGAGGAGGCACATTCTCCAAGCCAAGGGGAATAGTCGTATGAGTCAAGAGCTCCGCTTACAGAAGCGGGTTCAGCAGAAGGAGCTGATACAGCAGCAATTTCGATGTAGTTGAGCTCAGCAGGACTCAATGGCATCTCCTCGCCCCACGATTCTATCTGGTCGATGGGGGGAAGGACCCAGGGATCAAAACGAACCAAAACCATACTGATGGAGGTGAGGTTGGGAGGTGGGAGTGAGAAAACACCCATGAGGGCGGGATCTTTGAGGAACCCAGCTCCCACACTCTCGAACGAGATGGAGGTATGCTCCACGAAAGGCACATTTCCTTCAGAAGAAGAAGCGAAGAAGGAGAGCTGGTCTACAGTGAAAATTTTCCCTTGGTGAGGGAAATAGATGACACAAAAGAGGGATTAAGCCATGGCGTGCATGGCATATGTCCAACTCCGACCCAGAAGGAGGTTGTAAGTAAGATTTGCATCAACGACCTCAACTTCTACTTCAATGTTTTTCTCTTCTAAAGTGATCGGAAATCGTTGAAGAATACCATAGGGACGAGATTCTTTCCCATCGAAGGCTTCCAACGTCGTAGGAGACTGGCTCAGAGTCGGAGAGCCGATCACTATCCAACAAGCAATAGACATGATGCAAGTTGATGCGCCCTCATCAATAACTGTACGATGGATCGTTTTTGAATTCATGATGACTTGTATAAGAAAGGCGATCTGATGAGGCAGCCTTGGGACATGGCTCTCGAGATCAAAGGTAATCAGATCTGAATCTGCGGGGTCAATGCCACCGATGGCCAATAGCAGGGACTTCCTCTGAGGGGGGTAGCTCTGGAGAACTTCTAAGGTGGACATAGGCGACGGAGCCTGCGCTAAGTCCTCAACTATGCTATAGTGTTGGGCAGCACGAGCATTTGGGTTGTAAGATGATCTCCGAAGCACTCCTTTGGGAGGGGGTCAAATGGTCGTCTCATTACTTGGTCTCTCGATATGGAGTGGACCAGAGCTGGATGAAGGAGCGCTTGAGGGGACCTCAGGCTCCTTCCCGGCGGACGACAGATACTCCTTTGTTCGAGTCGTTACATGAACGGGAATGGATCCAGCCATGAAGACTTGGGAACCAAAGGGAGAAGAAGACGAAGATGGATCAGCCACCATTTGAGTCTGTTGAGAGGGAAAGGTTCTTTAAGAACCGCAGGAATTCCAGGAGCACCTTTCAACAAATGACTAACCTCGGACCGCCTTGGGCAGTCTTTGGTATAGTGATCCTCATCACAGATGAGACAAGGATACTTGGGTTTGCGCTTAGCTCCTTCCTCGGATGTAGGTTTGGAGGAATCCTGTTTAGGTTGCTCAGACTTATTCTTTGCTTTCCCCTTTTTCTTTCCTTTCGAGGCCTTACTCGTCGTGGTGGACTGGACGGTGTTAACCTCGAAAGTACTTCCAGAATTTGAACCACCCTAAGAAGTGTTTTTGTTAGAAGCACTCGACTTTTGCTTCCCAGGGTTCAAGGATGATTTTTTGGACGACGGATTTACAGAGCCAATAACTCCATCAACAGATGGCTTTGGTGGAGTCTTGGATGTATCGGGTCTCGGGGCATCAGGAAAATACTCATACAAAGTACCTGACTGAGAGTACAATAAGTCAAGGTACTGAGCACGCGTGATCGCTTGCTCTTCAGTCACACAGGCTCCCATAGCAATGTCCTGTGCAATCTCAGGGACAAAGGAAGTCGTGAACCAATCGGTGAGGAGTTAATGAGGAATCCAAAACTTGATCAACTGACAATGCCTCCTCCATTCATGTATATGATCAGAGATGTGTGTAGTCGTGTCCTACTTGAGAGACGTAAGGAGATGGGTCCCTGTCTCGTACCGAATGGGTAACTGAAAATGAGTGAGGAAATCCATAGCCAATGAATTGAAGTCTTGAAAAGACCCACGTGTCAATTCAATATACCATTTAGCAGCGGAGCTAGTGAGAGTCCTTTGGAATAGGCGAAGTCGAACCGAATCATCAAGCCACGAATTGGATGAACACCAAAGGTGATAGGTCATTACATGGGCTTGAGGATCCTCTCCAACCTTTCCGTCGAATTTGGGACAATCGTTGGGTATCTTAGTCGGAACTAGTGGCCATTCCAACGTCAGGCAGTTCCAACGTTGCTAAAAATGGTAGCTGCGGGTTGAAGGACATCTGCAGATATGAGGTAGGGCCAGAGTTCCATCCAGTTGCTGGTTGCCCCCATTGACCTTGTCCGGACGGACCAGGTCCAAAAGGACCTTGTCCATAGGAACTTTATCCATAAGGGTTATATCCGTAACCGGATGGTTGATTCTGGTTCTGCCCCCCAGCGCCCCATTGGTTACCATACTGTCCTGCAAGAGCAACATTGGGTTGCTGATAATTTTGATAAGGGGTGACATGTGGCTGTTGGTAATTTTGATACGAGGCGAATTGATTTTTCCCCTAGGGTTGCTGGTATCCATATGGTTGTTGGGCTCCATATTGGGCCTGGGAACCAGGCGGCATTTGATAAGAAGGTTGGGATTGGTACCCACCTTGTGGCTGGAGACCAGTGTGATTCTGGGGTTGGTAACTGGGTTGAGCTTGAGAAGCAGGAACCATCTGCATGCCCGGTTGAGCCGCCCCAGAAAGACATCCTTGCAAAGACTGAGGTTGGGCCATCTGGCCGAAAGGTTATCTAGGCTGGATCTGAGACAGACCTACTTGCCTAGAAGGTTGAACTTTCTGGGGGCTTGGTTGTCCTTGCGCAACCGAAGGTTGTCCTTGTAGACTAGATGGCTAACTAGGCTGATCAGTGGGCTGGCCTTGCTGCATGTAAGGCTGGCCACCTTACCCAGAAAGGTAGCCTTGCTGGTTTCTGGGTTGCCCTTGCTGTGCGTAAGGTTGTCCTGGATTCCCATAGGGTTGACCCGAAGGGTATCCCTGCTGGGGTCCAGGTTGTCCTTGCTGAGCATAAGGTTGTCCTGGGTTCCCAGAAGGTTGCCCAAGATATGTATAAGACGGACCACCAGAGGCTAAAGGTTGTCCCTGGTAGGGTTGTCCTTGTGAGCCTCCAGGTTGCCCTGGATAGGTTTGGCCATAATACTGCTGCCTATAATTAGGCTGCGTGTAGGATGGCTGACCTTGGTATGATGGTCCTTGAGATGGCTGCCCTTGATCTGGATGGAATTGGCCACCACCGTAACCAGTGGTACCCCAAGCCACATTCAATGGAATGGTACCTTCTACAGCGGGTTGGGCTGGCAAGGAGGTATACAAATAATGATTGATAGGATCATAATAAGGGCCTTGCCCACCTAGATTTTGGACAGCATACAAGTACTAATAATATGCCCCCTGCTAAAATGGCATCAGAAGAAGGCGGGGCACCGCTTGTAGGATGAACAACTCTGGCAGCATGTGTTGATTGACCACTACGTGTCGGGCCACGAGATGGGCTGGCAACAGTAGTTACGAGGGAAGATGTTGTGACGGCACTAGCAACTGGAGTTGACGATGCGACACAAACGGTTGGATTGGTAGGAACTGACGTGACAGCGGTATGGTGAACCTAGGAAACAAAAGGTCACGTAGTGGGAATAATGTTATTATCCCACTTAGAAGAGGAACTCGCAGAGCCCATGTAATCCCTCAGAAATCTATAACGCACCGGCACTGTAATACCTAGAGGTGTAACAGTGTAGGGCGTAGATATAACCGGGGATGTGGCCAGGATGGGAGTCTCAATACTCAACATAACAGGTGTTCCACTCGATACAGGAGATGTGTCTTCCATATTAGAAGAAGCCATCGGGCACGAAACACCAATAGGAGTAGAGGGAAAATCCTCTTCAGAAGGCTCCCAAACAGGGTTCCAAAACAAGTCGTAAAGCTCGTCCTCTGGAGCACAAGAGTTCAACAGTTGAACACTTGGAATAACAAGGAAAGTGTCACCATAAACCGGTGTCTCAGGAGTAGCAGAAGAAGGAGACCCTTGGTCACTCGGGACGGGAGACGAGATCGATGGATCCGCTAGGATGATTGAATCAAACAAAAATCCTAGACAAGCTAACGATAAAATACCCTACTCAAAACTAACGCACACAAGATCTAACAAGGTAAATGTAATCGTGGTGGAATAAATTTTTAAGACATTAGGACACAACTTGACCTTTTCATCTTTTAAGAGTCGATAAAAGGACAAAAGATGACTCTAGTCGCCTTCGAATATTTAATGAGCCCGAAGTGACAAATGTTCAATAGAGCCTTTTCTTTTAAGGAGTCCGAAAAGGATCAAAAAGTGACTGCTCTGGAGAAACTAGGCAAGGGGTTTACCAAACAATCCGTAAAACTACATATACACCTTAGTGATCATATGAAAGCCAAGGACTTTCTGTACGGCAGTCAATCTTCTTGAATGTTGTGTTCGGTGCGTTACAGGCTGTAAGGCGGCAAACACGGCTTCTTGTGGATCAAGGATGATAACCTAGTGGAGTCTCCTCATATATACGCGACGGTACGTGGGAGCACAAGTCTGTACTAGACCACAGTTGAATCACACAAGGAGGAACCACCCAACCTTAATGTGAGAACAAAAGTGACTAGGTTTAATAACGCCGGAGCACGTCTCTAGCCTAGACCTCTAGAATGTGAGCGTTATGTTCCAATGTGTTTTTAAGTTCATTCGATTTATTTTAAAGTTGATCTTGAGTTAAGTTTCAGTTTTCAGGTCCTACCATATGTAATTTCTCAAAATCCCTAAATGCACTCTATATGCCAAAATATGTCATTGCATTCGATGAATGCTAATTACAAGAGGGTAAGAGGGCTTTCACACAAACGAAATGATCACAAAACAACAAATAGCTTCCCTAATGCATCTAATGGAAATCACTAAACTTTTATTTAAGATTACTAATCAACTAATCAAAATGAAAAGCTTCTAATTCTCATTAACTAATACGAAGCAAAAGAGACTTTTCTTTTGTTGATGGCAAAGTGCATTAAACAATCTTTGAGAAACAATAACAAACAAATGTAGAAAAAACCGATTGACCTCAAACAACTATGATTTGTGCCCGGGTAGTGAAAAGAAATCGAAACAATGTCAAGATTGGTTCAACAACAATCACTTAAACAACCAAGCAAAATCAAGCAAAGAGGAAGGCTAAATCAAACCAATAGCAAGCAGTAAACGAACCTTTGCAAACGAGTAACCAAGCAACGCTGATCCAACAAACTTGGAACAATAAAACTAGGTCACAAAGCAAAAAGCAAGATTCGCTTTAACAAGACTCACAAGAAAGTGCTTCAATCTTCAGACAATGAAAATCAAGTCAGAAACCAAGTGAAAAAGGCAGGGGATAGCAAGACCAACAAGCTCAGGAGGTAGAATTGAAGAAATTCAATCCTACGGGAATCAGCGCGGGTGGAACACAGCAACAGCGCGCTGATACGAAACTACGCGTAGCAACAATGCAATGTCAGCGCGGAAGCACGCGACTTAACCGCGTTGGTTCGATTTTCAGAACCGTCGCGACTGTTTTGTGTATTAACGCGATGATCCGAAAATCACAGAAAGGGCTATGCAATGGCAGTGCGACTGTTTTATAATAAACCGCGATGAAGCTAAAAAATGACCACAATCAAGCCAAAAAACTCCCAAACCAAGGAAATCACTCTTTAAACAATCAAGGCACTTCCCAGATCGAACCACGAAATCCAAAAAAGAGAGAAATAATCCCCAAAATTCGAAAATAGAGCAAAAATCCAACTCAAGGGAAAATGAACAAGGAAAGGACAAAAGCTAGCTCCAAGCCGTTCAGTTCGTAAACCAAACCGGAGATTGACTGAAATGGCTTTGATCTACTTCGCTAATGCAGAGCAATAGCGTTTCGAAGGCTAACTGGCCATGCTTCAGGCTCTGTCTAAAGTTTGCAAATCAAACAACAAGGTAAAACTCCCCAGTGGAGTCGCCAAATTGTTGTGAAGGTAAATCCCCTCTGCGGACAAAGGCGATCCCTCTAGCCTAACTGAGGTCTAGCAACAATCAAACAACGCTAACATGCAGGTTCCTAATTGCAAAATAAAGGCCAAGATGAGAGCCTACCTCGAATCCAATGCTTATATTCGTAGAAGGGTTGTCGCTTCCGTTCTTTCGCTTCAGCTGGTCGCAATCCTCACAATCTCCGTGAACAGACACTTGCACATGCAAAGAACAAGACAAATACAAGCATAAAATATGGTAAATGCAACTATGTATCAATTAGAAAGGATACAACTCAAACATCATAATAAATACACATGAGTGGAACCATAGTGATAGTCGTCTATTATTATTGATAAAACAAAAGAGAATACAACCAAGTTCTGATGTCAGATCCTCCTTTGGTTGGGTCCAGCCAGCAAGTCCCTCAAACATTCATCCTTGAAGGTAGATATCCCAAGACAAAACTCTCTCTCCCACAAGTTTACACAAGATGGAAACACTTCACAACCTTCCTTAAGCACTCTAACAATCCCACACTAGTCACACCAGCTGCCTATCAAGCTCACACACTATCAGCAATGCTCTAAACACAATCAATTCCAAACTACAAAAACTCCAAACTCCAAACTCCAAACTACAAACTAGCAGTTCATGGCAATGGTGGAGGCTTAAATAGGAGAAGGAGTCTCCATGAATGGTGGGAGGATGAGCTTATCTCCAAGAAAGGTGGCTCAAATGAAGAAACAAACATGCTAGAGAAGGGAGGGCGACATTTACAAGGCCAACAACCAGGTCTGGAGTTATCTGGAAGGCCGACTGTTAGAACAAACTCGCCCAAACTGGATCATCGCGGGTAAGTAACTGCTCTGGAGCGCTGACATCGCTGCTGAATAACAAATAAAGTCATATCAGCGCGATCAGATATGAGTAACGGACGCGCTGTCACATGAAATTCGACTAACGCGGGAATCACGTGTGCTTCCATGTTGGCAGCGCATTAGGTTTGTTTTGGAGCGCTCATCAGCGCGTTTATTTTTACAACAATCGTGATGATAGAAGAACTTTGGCAAAGTGGGTCATTTGGCAACATTAGAGAGCATGAGCATGATTAATTTGGTCCCATGACATAGCAGGAAGGCTGACAGGGAGACAGTGAAAAATTACTGTGTAACAGTGCTATCCCTCCTCTAGATTTTAATCTTTTTGGACCTCAGGGATTATTACACAAAAAGATCGAGTGCTTGTCTTGTTCGGCTTGTTAAAACTATAAAAAATTCATCCCTTTTGTATTATTTTATGCTTTTTCGAACTTAAGGGATTACATGACAAAAAAGAATCGTTAGAGTCTCCTTTCTGTTCCTTTCAGACTCTCTAAAATTGAAAGGGACCGAGTTATCTTTGTCGTGAAACTCGTTAAAACCGAATAGCGACAAACTCGTCCAAATGGATGAGAACGAGTTTCACTGTCGCTAGGCTCGCTAAAAAACAGTGACAGGTTCGCCCGCAGGGCGGATTATAGAACAAGCATATGTTATCCTCCTCAAGCTTGACAAAAATAAAGAGGTACTGGTCAGCAATGACTGGGGAAAATTGGGA
>APFE030679754.1:0-42301 GCA_000404065.3 Pinus taeda
ATAATACTAATATTTCAAAATAAATTTATAATTTAGTTAATTTTAGTTATTTTTGTAATTCTAACAAGTATATCATGAATTTTGATATTTATCATAGGTTGATGTTTATTTTCATTAACCAACCATTTAATTAATATAGCGATGCTAATTTATATCTACCTCATAAAAACAAAGGGATGGTTGGAAAAATATTAAATAACTAAATATTCACCTACTAGTTAACTTAAAATATTAGGTAAACATATGATCTGGCTTGGATCATTATATTGTTTGTCATCCATCCTGATGCTTTTAGAGTGGAAATACTGGAGGAATAAGCCTAGAGGACCATTTTTACCAGTGTGACTTAAATTAGAAAACTAGGGTCTAAAACCTTTTGAAAGTAGTTTGAGGTATTAAAAAACAATTTTTTTGGGTTAAGACTTTGCATCTTTAACACCACTCTTTTTTTTCATGTTCTACACATAGAGACCTTTCCAACTATGTAAGAATTGCCTCAATTAGAGTCTGTATTCAAAAGTTGTGTCACTCGGAAGTTGACCTTCGTGTTTTGATCGCCATAATTTGAGAGGACGCGACATCAGTCCTTATTACTCATGGAAAATGGGTTAGCCATGTGATCATGATGAAAAAGACTCTATAGTAATCAATATTGTAACTCTAGTTAAGAGTTGAAGAAGTCAAACCAAACCACTAGTAGGATATCAGGTTGTGTAATAATTAGGAAATTAGGAGGAAAAACAATTGTTTTTTTAGTGTGTTTTGTTCCATAGACAAGTAGAGTTGAGACGGATAGGGAGAGAGCATATGGAAAGGATTTGTGCACGATAGTAGCCCACGGTCCACAAGCCTTACTTCTTTGTACTTGTAGTCATTTCCTATTTACAAAAAGAGAGGAGAGAAACCTAACCTTCCAATTGAGTTTTCTCTCGAAAGAGTTTTCTCGGATATATCTTGTGCCAATTTTGGTTTGTGAGATTTTATTTTGTTGTGCCCTATTTTATGCATAGTCATAATTTGTATGCATACACAATAAACAACAACTAACATATCCAAAAATATAAGGAGAAATAAACACTTAATGTAGATTTCATATTTTCTAATATATTTGAGTAGAGTTGATGTGACGAATAGCCTAGTGGAATAGCCACAATAATTTATGGAACAATATATTTTATTTATTATATTAAAAAATTATTTTTTTATATCATTCTATTAGTGGAGAAGAATTTGAGCCTTTTTCTATAGTGGCCAACCGTTGAATTCAAAAACAAAAACAAAAACAAAAACAAAAACAAAAACAAAAAACAACTAACCACAAAACAAATAAATAGATTTCAAAATAGTGTATATATTACTATTACTATTGTAAAATTTTTGAGTATCATGTAAAATATTTGATCATACTTAAACTAATGCGAATTCAAAAACACATGGATTACTATATAGCATACTGAAGACAATTATAATAACCTATAATTTTTCATTTTCAATTTGATAAATATTTTATCTTCAATTTGATAAATATTTTCTCTTCAAGTTTCCCTTCATTCCCTTTGCAAAAGTCTATTCACATTCTATTCATTCTCTACATTTCTCAAAGCTGAATATGAATGTAGATGAATACCAAAAAATGTACATTTTGATTTCAAACCTCGGACAATAGAACCCAACTCTGGTCAACTCTTCTGATCCCTAATGGTTATGGATTGTCTTATGATTTTAGGATTTTTTTTTTTTGGTTTCACTGGTCATGTTGGCTATGCTTACTTAGTTTGTACTGGCAACTTGCTATATGTTTTGGTTGTTTCCTTCTGGGCAACAAATTCGGTAGGAGTGAGGCTAGAAGAATTTTGAGGAACTACATGCAACAATATAATATTTTTGATTTAATAAAATCCCTATTGAATTCTAGAGATTGAAAAATATGTCGAACATCCTCCAAAACATAGAACATATAGACTATCGCATTAACAATCTAAACATAAAAAAAATGTTTGATTATGTTAAGGCCTTCATACCTTGCAAGAAGATAACGTCATATAATTGCAAGGATATAGTGACTTTCGTAATTTAAAATAAAAATAAAATTAATATTATAAAATCTGAAAAAATGCCTTTGGAAAAGAATATTATGTTGTTGTTGTTGTTGTTGTTATTATTATTGAAATTCAATCAGATACTCAACACATATACAAATATTTATATTATATTTTACATAAAACAAAAATAACATATCACCAAATTTTGCATAGTATACACAAATTATATAAATAAAAATTATATATTTTAAAAGTATATATATATATTTTTATCTTTTGATATCATATTTAAATTTATTGTAAAAGACTTTGAATCATCCCTCCAAATTAACATATTTCTATTTTTCCATATTTACATTATCACTAACACATCATGAAAGACCATTAAATTACACTTAGCTTCAACCCAAATCATGACTTGATATATATTATTGTTAATCTTAATCTTAAAATTATATCTATATAAATTATTCCATATATAATGTTTCCAAAAACCCACAACCTTAAATTAAAAGTAATATATTTTATATTTAATTTACAGTTCAAAAAAGACTAAAATAAAAAATATTATACCTAATCCCTAAAATATGGCACATATTCTTAAAAAAAAGTATTCACATATGACACATAACCCTATTCCTTAGAATCCTATTGGAAACATTTCATATTTAAACTCATGGAGCAAGAATCCTATTGGAAACATTTCATATTTAAACTCATGGAGCAAGACAATAATCTATTGCTTTTATTTACCAGCCATTGATTTGAATTTTGACCATATAGCAACCATCAATATTGTGCGTATTCTTTGAGCCAAACATATCATATGGAAATGAATCCACATGATTGAAATACCCATTGGTTTTGAACCCCAATATCATGGATTAAGGGTTTAATCTCTTAAGTTTGTTTTAACTCCAAAGCATTGATGGGACCATACTCCTTATCATTGATATTGTTATTACGGATTTTGAATTTTAATATGATTGATTGAAGGATAATTTTTTTAGATTTTAATTCTAAATTATGGATTGGGTTATGGGGTAGATTAATTAATAATTGAAATGATTTTTTTATTGGAATCCAATAATGCATTTTTTTAGTAAGATTGGGATTTCTTATTATTTAAAATGTACAACGTATAGATTGATTCAATACCCTAAAAAATCTTGAGACACCATTTATATTTCAAATATCTTAAGTTTTAACTTTAAATTATGGATTAGACTATGGCGTACTTTAACTATTTGATTTCTTAGTGTTTAAAATGCACAATGTATATAGATGGATTCAACACCCTAAAAAACCTTGAGACACCATTTATATTCCAAATTTCTTAGGTTTTAACCCTAAATTATAGATTAGACTATGACGTACTTTGACTATTTGATTTCTTATTGTTTAAAATGCACAATGTATAGATGGATTCAACACCCTAAAAAACCTTGAGATGCCATTTATATTCCAAATTTCTTAGGTTTTAACCCTAAATTGTGGATTAGACTATGTCGTACTTTAACTATTTGATGAAATGACTTTTTGACCAGAATGGAATATATATTTTTAGTAAGATTGTGATTTTTTATTGTTTAAAATGCACAATGTATAGATGGATTCAACACCCTAAAAAACCTTGAGATACCATTTATATTCCAAATTTCTTAAGTTTTAACCCTAAATTATGGATTAGACTATGGCGTACTTCAACTATTTGATGAAATGACTTTTTGACCAGAATGGACAATACATTTTTTAGTAAGATTGTGATTTTTTATTGTTTAAAATGCCTTTTTGAATGCATAAATAGATTCAACACCTTGAAAAAACCCTGAGACACTAACAAGTTAAATTTATGATTTTAAAATTTTCTATTGAAATAGGGAAAAATCTTTTGGAAAATGTCATTTCGTCCATTAATTAAACTACCCATTAAAATAAACCTACCTTAGAGTATACCCAACTACACATTGAAGTATACCTACGTTAGAGTATACCCAACTAATCAAGGAAGTCCTTACCGAACTCATGGGAAGTCCTTACAGAACTCATTAGAGAAGTCAAGTCCTTAGGCGTTAGAGTATACCCAACTCATCAAAGAAATCTTTGTTTATGACATTTGAGCCTAAATTGGTAAGTGTTTAGGGCTGATTAAACACTGAATCTCTTGGGTTTTAGCCCTAAATCATAAATTGAACCATACACATAATTTCACTCTTAAAATGAACCATACACATAATTTCACTCTTAAAAAAACCAAACATGTTAACATTTTCAATAGATTAAAAATAAAAATAAAATTATTTAAATTAATAATTATATTTATTAAAATAGCCGACATCTATTTTAAGTCCATATCTATGGCGAAAAAATACTTCAAAATTTTAGCGCCCTAAACTTAAGTCTTTGATAAATCCATATTAATACAGGATGGTATTTTCAAAATGTGAGATGTGGCCGTGAGAACATCACGTTCTTTGTGTTGCAAGATATAGTGGGGTGAGGCAAATTGGGATTTAACTTTCGCGTTGTACTCTGATCTAGTCGCCATGACCAACAGGAAGAGAAGATCTAGGAATGAAAGCGAGGAGTGGCAGCCGCAGGAATTCCAATCTTGTAGTAGGGACAGTTTGAGAGTGCAAATGCCTGCTTACTGTATTAAACAGTTGGATGAAATTAAAAATGAGTTGAAATTGAGATCTTATGGGCGTGCAGTGAATTGGTTGTTACCAGAGAATATGAAGGGTTTGGTAGAGCTGACAGAGGTGATGGGCTATACCATGGGTGGACAGACCATTGATTGGTTATTATCAATGGGAATGGGAACCGAACGCATATTAAATTTCAAACAAGTACTGGACTCGCAGAACGGTGGAGCAGGACAGGCAGTAAATTTGTTACTGCCAAGCGAAGCCAGGGCTCTGGTAGAGCTTACCAGAGAGTTAGGGTTTAACAGAGGGGGAGAGACCGTGGATTGGCTGTTGGAAATGGCAATGGATCCTCTGTTAAAGCTCATCAGTTCGTTGGGCTTCAAAAGCGGTGCAAAAACTATAGACTGGTTAATGAATAAAGCACAGCCCAGCATTACTACAGCAAAAATTGAATGGATTCAATCTCCATAAACCTCCCAGGTTATCATCTGCCATGAACATCCCTCCACAGTTTCCACCCAGACAATTAGAGACACCAGGAAAGAATACCCAATTTCACAATTTTAATGCAGAACGCGATCACCAATTCCAAAGCACTGGCCAACTGTTCGTAGAAAACCAGCAACAAATTCGATTTCACAGTGATAGTAGTGGGCACCAAGCAGAGTACCAGAGTTTCAATGGGAATGGAGGCCTTTCTAATCAGTTTGAGGGCATTAAAAGGAGAAGAATGGAGGCGGGGTATAGCGATCATGCTGGCAACCCATTACAGGGTCAATATCCTAGTTGGCAGCAGGGAAGTCAGGCAAGAACCCACACTGAAATAGCCACAGGTAATTCTGCTCAAGATTTCAGGCAGAACCCTATTAATGGGGTCGATGTGGGAGGCGCACTGGGATTCGAACGTCCAACATACTCGGCAGGGATGCCCCTTGAGATACATACGCAGAATAAATTTCCTGATCCAAAATCTCTGGATTATTATTTTTACAGCCAGAACCAGTTTGAAAATGTTCATGCCCAGAACCAAAACCAATTTGTTAATATTCCTGAACAGAACCAGAATCAGAACCAATATGTCAAATATTCATGATCATAACTAGAACCAATTTGTCAATATTCATGATCATAACCAGAACCAATTTTTTTTAAACGAAAAAGCTTCAATATATTATATGAGGAATATAAGAGTCCAAAAAAATTAGAACATCCCAGATGTTCTAAAAAAGTCAATAATCCACATATTGTTTTATATGCTTCTATAGTCAGCTAAGATGAAAAACAAATTATCTAAGATAACTAAATAACTATCTATGTTCTGTAACCAGTACAGAAAAGCATGATAAAAAGGGGAATTTTGAAACTAAAATAGAAAAGCATCTGCTGTTGAGACAAAAATCAAATATTTGAGACTAGAAGTCCGGCAATGCAAAATCTTGGATCTGGAATGTAGCTCCCTCCAAAAATATCTCGAGAAACCATAGTCCACGAGAGGATAGGAGGCCCATTTTAGAAAGAGTATCAGCTGTATTATTTTTGACCCTGCTAATGTGCTCAATAGTACTACCAACCATGTGGTCCCGGTAATAGTTGATCCTATCTCTCCAACCGGTCAGGTGCGGCGCCACTATGTGATTTCTCCTATTTACCGAATCAACCAGAATTTTTGAATCTCCAAAAATAGCAACCTGCTGTATGTCAAGGAAGATACAAAATTTCAAAAGTCCAGTGAGTGCTATGGCTTTAGCCATAATATTGGAGCCATGACCGCCGTGCCAAAAAGAAGAAAAATGCGTAGATTCATTTATCTTGATGTAGAATCCACAACTGCATTGACCCTTCTGTGCGGCCCCGTCGAAGAAAGCAGAAGGCTGAGAACACTGTTCCGATATAGTCAGTGTGGGTAAATTTTTCTTATGCTTGATGATCTTCTGAGGAAGGGATTCTAAGTATACAGAGATCGAATCCATGATTTTTGCATATGATATGCTTGAGCTGTTGAAAATGCAGTGGTTGCGCCATTTCCAAATAAACCACAAGGAGATAATACAATTCCTACGCCACTGTATATTCTGCCCGCTGCACCTTAATATCCACTCATGGATTGAGTCTTGCGCACCAAGAATAAAACCAAATACTCTTTCTAATTCCTGCCATCTCTGATATGTCTTTTTACATTTTAAAAATATATGAAAATTTGAATCCTCGTCCGATTTGCATAAAGAACAGACATTTGGTCCATGCCATCCTCGTTTCATTAAATTCTCCCAGGTAAGGTTTCTGTTGTGAAATGCAAGCCAAGCGAATAGAATCATCTTCGATGGACAACCATCCTTCCAGAAAATCTGAGGAAATATAGAGGAACCGAGGGATCGCTGCCTTATCAACTGATGGTATATCCCTTTAACTGACACATCTTCCGCCTCCTTCGGTAAGTTCCAAGCAAGGAAATCCGAGTCCCTAGTTCTGAAAATACCGCCGTTTTGAAGCTTCGACTTGACGCGATTCTAACGCTGCGCGATCTCATGAGGCATTTTCAGTTCATCAGCGTCAATCCACCGCGGGATGGGGCCTAGCCATTCAGCGATCAAACTATCCCAGTAAAAGAAACCTCTTATGTGGAAAAAATAAAGTAAGGTATCAGGGATATCTACTGCTTCAACTCCACATTTGAAGCGGTCTTTGCCAATAAGGATTTTATTTCCCAATTGAAGATGCCAGATTAAATTCTTCAAGCAGTATGATTCAATCCTCCGGAAACTAAGCCATATAGGGGATCTATATGATGCGCCGATAGAACCTTTCCGGTACCAGAAATGGAGGATCTTCTTACCTAAATACTTCGTCCGAACCATGTGACTCCACGGCCCCTCACCCTGAATGGCTCTCCAAAAAGACTTGCACAATAGAGCTTTTCCGAAAATTCGCAAATTGGATAAACCCCAACCCCCCATATTCTTAGGAAGAGAAATACTCAAGAGCTTTATAAGATGAAATTTACTCCTATCAGCATGACCCCCCATATGAAATTAGCAGAAAGCCTATTCATGCTGTTAATGATACTCACCGGAAAGAAATATAGGTGCGCCCAGTAAACAGAGCGCTGATTCAAAACAGATTGCACTAATATAATTCTCCCTGCCAAGGAAAGGCATCTAAACTCCCAAGCAGAGATTCTCCTATAGAATTTGTCCACAATTCAGTTTCAATCCGATCTCGTGTAGCCATTTGCTTTTATCCGGAATCCCAAATACTTTATACAACTGCTGATATGTTGGGTTTTCATACCAAATAGCTCAGATAACAAAAGAACATCTTCCTGTTTTAAATCAGAATGGTATATTATAGATTTCTCCAAGTTAACTTGAAGACCCGTAGCCCTTTGAAATATTTCCATAATATTATAGAATCGCATCCAAGTGATCCTGCAAAACATGCCGAATAATATGATATCGTCAACAAATAGATTATGAGACAATGAAATGCTCCTGCATATTTTGAGAAGTTGCCATGCATTTTCTTTCACAGCCTTTTTGATGTATAGGCTCAGAGAATCCATTGCGAGTATAAATAAAAGCGGAGAGAGAGAGCATCCTTGACGCAGACCCCTTTCCGCACCGAAAAAGAGGTTGGAATGCCGTTTATGATAATTGCATATTGCACAAGATCAACACATGCCATGATCCTGTTGGACCTCATTCCAATTCTTGCTAATAAACACCTGATGTATCCCCAATCTATACAGTCATACCCCTTCCTGAGGTCGACTTTGATAAAAACCGCCTCTCTTTTCTTTGTGTGGATGGAGAATAACGCCTCTTGTGTAGCAGCGACAGCATCATGGATGTATCTCCCTTTTAAAAATCCATACTGTTCTTTATCAACATTCGTGAGCATAACATGAACCAATTTGTCAATATCCATGGCCAGAACGAAGGTGGAATTCAAGCTGAAGGAAATTATGGAGGCTATGCAGTATCATCACTGTCAAACGAAGATGAAGATCAAGAGATTGCAGGTACTGTCAATGATTGGTTTGCGAATGTCAAAGCTCCGTGAAGAGGCAGGCGTCAGCGCTACTTTAAAGATCCCTCAGCCCCGACTGTAGAAATGTCCAGACAGCCATACTCTGCATTGAATTTCCATATTTTTATACTTTTCTCGTATTGCAATTTGAATTTACAAACGAATTTCTGTATGCACAATTAAACCCATCTCTAGATAGGTGGGCGTCCATTCTCTTTCAGAATATTTGATCATCTCATATTTGAAGCCTTTATCTCATACATTTTACAACTTTTCCACTAAATTATGATGGCCATTATTTTGTTTTTTTTTTTAAATCGTGTTTTAAAATTTACAATTCCATGAGTTTGGCAAATAATTTTTATTGAGATAATTTTGATATTCCATGAGTTTGCCGAATAGCTGAGCATTGAAAACGATTTTTCGGAGAAATTTTGTTCAAAAAATTCGACAAGACACCATTTTAAAATCGACTACACAACGGAACCCCGTGAGTTTGACTCCTCGATGTTGTAGATGCCCTCCTCACATATTTGAGATAGGTGCATTATTTTGATATTCTCATTTTCTCTTACATGTAGTTAATGGTAAACAAATGCCATTGAATTTCTCATTTTTTTTATAAAAATTAGCCTAACCATGAACTCTTTTTTATTTGGAATAAGCTATTTTAAAATTGTTTTCATTTTCTTAGAATCTATTTTTTGGTATTTTTTTGGAATATTACAAATTTGAAGGAAAAAAATCTTTTTTCATAAATAAACAATTTTTTAGATTTATAAGTAACTTTTTATGCTGCAATTTTTTAACACATGCCTCAAATGATTAAGATGTTTTATTTTTGTTGAATTTAGGTTTCTATGATCTATATCAAGTTTATTGGGAATAATTTTCGGTGAAGAACACATCATAATTCATTTGTGATGCGTTTGAACCAACAAGTGTGGTTCATCCTCAGAAGAAAGTCTAATTGAAATCAAAGCATCATCTAAATAAACAACAACAACAAAAAACCTTCCCAAAAAATAATAGTTTTGAAATAAGTAGTTTAAAAGTAAAAATCAAACATATTACTTATATGTTCATTATTTTGTTGTAATACTACTTTTTTTTTCACATAGAAAAATCTGAGTAGATCAACTCTGCAGGGAATCAAATCTCGTTGGCCAGACTATCAAGGCCTAACCCCAAGGGCATCGAGGTGAATTGACCCTGTGACCTCTCGATCGGCGAGACACTTAACAATATAGACTCAATCGATTGAGCTAACCCTTGAAGCTATTTTGTTGTAATACTATTATATTAATTAAGAAATTAAATAAAATAATAACTTAATATGAATAAAATGCATAATTTGGCAGCTGTCAACATGGATGACCTTGATGCCGTTGATTATTCAGAAGATCCGTTGGAAGCAGTCTCCATCTGGCAGTCCACGTACTCCACATCTGTAGGTATGTATAGCTCTGGCTTCTCCGGAAATTTTTCTACATTCTCTTATGCGGAACCATCACAGCCTCATGTTGTTGTTCTCCTGGATGAACCGCCCACATAGCCGTCACTCTTAACACCTCTGTCCTCCCCGACTACCCTTGGTTTCATTTCTGACTGTCTAAACCCTAACCCTGGTTTGGACCTCCCTGCTTCTAAGGTGCCACCCTGATAGGTTGACCCACAGGCTGCGCACACCGATTCTATTCCCTTGTCTACCGGCTTACCTCCCTAGGCTTCCTCCGCTCCACCTTCAAGCAGTTTCACCGTCGTTTCGTCGCTTGCCGGTTCCTTACCTTCCGCCGCCGAGAACCCTAATCCCTCCTCGTCAAACCCTAACCCTACCCCTGTATCCTCGGGCCCTAATTCGGTTCAGGTACCGTTTCAGTCTCATTATCAGGGATCTAAGAAGAAATACAAGTGCCACAAGTCCAAGGCGGATGACATTATTCTCAGGTTGGAAGAGGACATTCAGTGGAGAGAAAAATTGGACTTTGCAGACAAGGTCTTGGTAGAACGCATCAGAGGACGGAATTATACGGTTGTTCGTCTGAAGACCTGGGCATCTAAGGTTTGGGGCCACCACCTGGTGGACATCCCATTTGTGCAGACTTTCATGAGGGGATGGTTCGCAATGAGATTTGCTCGAGCCAACCATACAAACAACATTTTGTCCTCCTATTGGAATTTTGAGCATGCCCCGGTTCTATTGAAACGCTCGATGCCTATTTTCGATCCGAAGACCGAACAAATTGGTATTGGACCGGTTTAGATTCAGCTCCCGGGTCTTCCCTTGCAATACTGGTCCGAGGATATTTTCAGGCGGATTGTAAACGCTATCGGCACCTATATGGAATATGATAAATCTTACCAATCCACGGGTATGATGGCATATGCCAGGATTCTCATCAATTTGGACTATGAGGGCATACCATATCGATGCTGGAGATGCCATAAGGTGGGGCATTTATTCAAGGACTGTCCTCTCAATCGCAAGAACAAGAATACAACACAGGACTTGGAGACGAAGCAGACCAGAGACAACCCTACTCTACCCAACACAGATACCAATTTGGCGAAGAACGACATGGATGCAGAGGACACTCGAGGGGCAGAAAATGAAGCAGGCACTAACAAGGGTATCAAAGCTACTAGCCCTTCATCCTCTCCTCCACCATCGAGCACCTGTCCGGCCAAGGAGGACATCCCTCCACCTGGTATGTCATCTACATCCTCCTCTCTTTACTCCTTCATCTGGTTTTACTGCTGCAATTGCATCACATATAAGCTATATTGCATCCCCTCCCCTCTCATCACCATCTGACTCCACTTCCCCTCTAGAGAAATCGCCTTTAGGTACTCAGGGACGGGCTCCCCACACCTCCCTACATTGCACTCTTCCCCTCCCGCCCCCTATCATCCATCTCTTACTTCATCCTCCCTCCCCTCGTTACCCCTCCCCTCTCCCTCTGTATCCCCCCGTTACTCTTTTCGTTCCAGATCAAGGGATAGAGGTTGTGATGTGATTGGATTGGATTTGGAGGTTACCCCTGCCTCTCATAAACCCACCAGGGGACGCCCATCTCTTCTCATAGAGCTAGGCACACGGCGGGAGAGGAGGTCGCCCTCAGGTGACAACAAACCATTGACAGGGCCCTTAGAGCAAGGAATGGCCCTCTACCACATCCTCCATGAAGTTTCTTTCTTTCAATTGTAGAGGGATTGCTAGCCCTCCCAAAAAACTAGCACTCAGGCAGCTCCTTACTTCGAATCTGGTGGATATCATTATTTTACAAGAAACCCTATGTTCGACTAAAACCCTTATTACCATCCTTAATTCATGGATGCCGAATTGGACCTTCCATGCCCTTAACGCGACTAGGAGATCAGGGGGCATTGCCATTGGATATTGTAACAAATCTGTAAATCTCAGAAATATCTGAGGAGGTAGGGGATATATTGGTGCGGACATATATGCCTCCTCTTTGGAAACAGAAGTCCGTGTTATCAATATATATGGACCTTGTCTGGATAGGGAAAATTTCTGGAGAAGATCAGACTCAGATTTTCCAGCATGTTGACAACATCATACTTGGTGGGGATTTAAATTTCTCATTCGGGTTTAGTGAATCTTGGGGTCATCTCGCTCAAGTTGATGGCTTAACTGATACAATCTCAACCTTGCTGGAGGAGCATCAGTGGGTGGACATCCCATCTGCCAGGATACAACATACATGGACAAATAATCAAAGTGGAGATCATAGTTTGGCTAGGAGGCTGGAAAAATATCTCATTAAAGAAGCATTTTTAAACACACATCCTCATATCAAACAATGGGTTGGAACTGGAGGTATATCTGATCATCGGCCTATATATATGGAGCTGGAAGACATAAATCAGAGAACAAAAGGCCCATTTAAATTCAATGCCTCCTGGCTCAAGGACCCTTCATACATTCAGATGGTCACTGACTTCTGGCAGTCCAATCCTATATCAGAACACGAGGACCACACTGAAGGATTCATCCGCAAACTAAGAGAACTGAAGGGGATCTCTAAAGTCTGGGCACATCAGAAGCAAAAGAATGATGATAACACTCTACAGGAAGCAAAGTTGGTCATCGCCACAAATGAGGACTCCTTGAATGGCACTTTCGTAACACAAGAAAAAAAAAGAACACTACACCTCCCTCATCACGAAGCGGTCCCAAATTCTAAAGGAAAGAGAGGAGAGCTGGAGACTTAGGAGCAGGGCTATCTAGCTCACTGAGGGTGATGATAATACCAAGTTCTACCATAAATTCGCCAATGGTAGGAAAGCCATAAATACCATTTGTGAACTTCAAAATGATCAGGGACAATCAGTTACAACACAAAGGGATCTGGCTAGTTTAGCCACTGTGCACTTTAAAAGCATATACAAGGCTCCTAGGGCTACCAATATTATGGAAATTATGCGGATTGCTAAACATTTTCCTAGATTCATGGAATAGGAGGATGCTGAGGATTTGATGAAGGAAGTATCGAAGGAAGAGCTTGAGGCAACAATCAAATGGTTCAAGAAGGACAAGAGCCCCGGCCCGAATGGTTGGACAATTGAATTCTATATTGCTTTCTTTGAAATCCTGGGGGATGACCTGCTCAAAATTGTGGAGGACTGCAAAAGGAGGGGTATAATTTCATCTACCATCAAATCCACCATTATAGCCCTTATCCCGAAATCCGACCATCCTTCCTCCTTCAATGATTTTAGACCCATATCACTTTGCAACTGTCTATATAAGATCATTGCCAAGATCATCGCAAATCGCTTGAAGCCTATACTATCCAACCACATATCCTCTGAACAGTTCGCATTCATTCAGCATAGACAGATACATGAGGCTATTGCCATAGCCCAGGAACTCCTCCATTTGGTTCAGATGAGGAAACTGAAAGGCATGGTACTGAAGGTGGACCTATCCAAGGCATTTGACAGAACAAATTGGCTCTATATTAGACTGTTGCTTACTCATCTTGGTTTTCCTTATGCATATATTAAATGGATAATGTGTTGTATCATGGATGTATCTTATAGTGTATTGATAAATGGGGAAGCCACACCTTTTTTCCTTTCGGAGAGAGGACTCAGGCAGGGATGCCCACTCTCCCCTCTACTTTTCCTACTTATCATGGAAGGAATAAGTAGAGCCATCATATCGGCACGGAGCAGGGGTCTCTTGGTTGGTATCAAAATCACTAAGAACTATATACTTACCCACCTATTATTCGTTGATGATGTACTCATTTTCCTAAATGGTAGCATTGGAGATACCTCGGTCCTACAGAGCATTTTCAATCTTTTTCAGCAGGTAATGGGGATGATTATCAATGATGATAAGTCTACACTTACAGCCTTTGGATGCACACAACACGAGATTGTGTTCACTATTCAGCGCTTCCCCTTCACATTACAGAAATTAGAGGATGGACTGAAATATCTGGGCTTCAGGCTTAAGCCATATGCATACAAGATCGTTGACTGGACCTGGCTCATTGCAAAAGTGGAGAAGCGACTACATGTATGGTATCATAAATATCTATTTCGTGCAGGAAGATTAGTACTTATAAAGGCTGTGATTGAAGCCACACCAGTATTTTGGATGGCTCTTGCCTGGATCCCAAGGGGTGTATTGAGCAGACTACAAAACTTATGCACCGGATTTCTTTGGAAAGGCAACCAACCTGGTCAAATGGGACACGATTGCCAAGCCCAAGAGATGGGGCAGTTAGGGAATTAAGAGACTAGACTTATTCTCCAAAGCTCTGGCGGCAAAGCTCGGCTAGCAACTTATTACTACAAATAGCCTTTGGACTCGGGTTGCACATGCTAAATATATCTAGCCTATGGATTTGATGGACTGGTTTAGACAACAGCACATGGTGAACAACAACACATCCAACATATGGAAGGCAGTGATCAATGTTATTCCTCACATCCGGGAAGGTATAACATGGAGAATCATGGAGGGCAATGCAGTCCGTATAGGCACGGACCCATGGATTGGTTGTGGCAATGCGCACAGGTTGCCAACAGAGTTGTTATGGTATTTACATAACAGGGATATCACTCATATCAGGGATATTGGAGACAACAACAACTCTACCTTACTTCAGCAGGCCTGGAAAACTGTTATATACCTAGGGGGGGCAATATGGGGTACCGAGGGAGGTACCCAAGGTAATAATGTAATAATGGGATGGGCCATAGTAATAAATAAGGTGGTTAACCCATGTCATGTAAGGGACCACAAGTAGTTAATAATAATGTAAGGGGCCCATGGTATTAGTTGATGGTATGAGGAAACCATGGTAATGATGCATGGTATTGTATGTATGAGACCTATATAGAGGCTAGAGACTACACATGGAGAGATATGAAGAGAAGTATTCTTGTATGAACAAGCATATGGCTTGTGGAGTGTTCTCCTTCCTTAAGGAGTGAATGTATGGTGTTGCCCTACCAAGGGTTTGATAATAAAGAAGCATTTCTATCTATTCAGATCTTGTTATTCTTGGGTTTATTTCTATTATCTTATATTTTTGGATCAGATCTACAAAAATTGGTATCAGAGCTACAACAAGTGGTACCGGAGCACTTTCTTGGGCACAAAAGTGGAGATTTTTTTTTTTTACTTTTTGCAGGATTTCAAGGGCGGCGGGTTTGCAGATCAGATCTGTACGTTTTGATTCAAGATCTGAAAACTCTAATTGCATATATGTATTCTTTGTGAAAAAATAGCCGATTTAAAAAAAAAAAAATCGGTCAAATCGGAGTCCGGATGAAGGAGATATCGCTGATTTAAAAATCAGTCGGGTTGCAGATAATTTTTCAGGGCAGCGAGTTTGCGGCGCAGAGCTAGACGTCTTGGTGCAAGATCTGCAAGATCTAATTGCAGATATGGAATCTTTGTGAAAAAAAACCCAATTTCAAAAAAACAAATCAGGCGAATCGGAGTCCGGATGAGGGAGATATCGCTGATTTAAAATCAACATTTTTTTAAGAAATTTTGGGTGACGGCGGGAGAGTAGCAGCGCAGATCTGGAATTCTAGAGCCTAGATTAGGATTTCTATCACATGGGCAGATGCAGAATGATTGCTCCATTTCTAAAAACAAGTCATAATAAGGATTCTGAGCAATCGAAACTGTGACAATTTCAAATTTTCGCCCATTTTTTTGTGATGGCGTACCTAGATCAGAAATTGAAGGCCTTGTATAGATTTGATGGCTCTCATCCAGCCAAATGGCTAGCAACAATGAAGAAATATTTCGAATTGGATCACGTCTATGATGATTACAATCAGCTTAAGGTGGGGGGCATGTACTTGGACTATGAAATACAACAATGGTACCAAGGGAATCAACGTGGCTATGGAAGGTTCTTGACTTGGGACGCCTTCAAAAAAGCTCTTATGGACCAATTTGACCGTAAAATTTTTATGGATAAGCTCATACAGACAGACACACAGCGTAGCAAAGACTTTATTTTTACAGGAAAGAAGGAAACCAAGGAACCTAAAAGGTTATTTTCTGCTGGTATCTCCTTATTACAGGTTCATTGATTGATTCAGAAGGAGAAAATCATTGTGTCTATAAATCCGAGTTGCAAGCAAAATCTCATAAATGTCAACTTGGCAAAAAAATTGCAAATTTCAGCAAAACAAATTGAAAACGCACGAGTGGATGATAATGATGTTCAAGTGTACAAGGATTTGAAGATTTCTATGGATAAATATGTGTTGCATGGTGATTTTTATGCTTCAGAGATGGATACTATGGATGTTGTTTTGGGATACCCTTGGATGGAATCGGTAGGTACTATCAATATTAATGTACAGAAGAAATTCCTAAAGCTCTGGTATAGAAAGAAGAAAATTACATTACAGGATATTTCCACTAATAAACAGATAGAGTCCAAGGAGGCGGAAGCAGAAGATGTTCCAAGGTCTGACATATCAGATGATGAGCAGTTGATGGTCGACAATCAGACACAAACAGAGGCTGAAGCAGAAAAGGTTACAGGTGATGATACATCAGAGGAGGAATCAATGGTTGAAGTCATATTGGAAAAGAAGACACCACAACAGGCACCTCAGCAGGGTGAATTAAAGAAGAAGACACTGTGGGTTAAAAACTCAACATATCATCACCCACATCACCCCGCAAGACAACCATCAATATGGCAACCAATTAGTCACAAGGACAACAACCCCCACAAGATAGATAGGGAGAAGCGAAGATCCACCTACTACACATCAACACAGAAGAGCTACCACGGTCAACTTCCATCTCAAGCGAGCGAGGCACCAGTGAGATCGAGTGTTCACCTTTCTCTTGGATGGCTAGATGCATGTGCATGGTATCAGTGGACTACTCTTTTGAGTAGATCTTATTATTTGTGTTCTTCCCATGTTTCGGGGACGAAACATGCTAAGGGGGGTGGAATGTTATATACCTAGGGGGGGTAATATGGAGTACCGAGGGAGGTACCCCAGGTAATAATGTAATAATGGGATGGGCCATAGTAATAAATAAGGTGGTTAACCCATGTCATGTAAGGGACCACAAGTAGTTAATAATAATGTAAAGGGGCCCATGGTATTAGTTGATGGTATGAGTAAACCATGGTAATGATGCATGGTATTGTATGTATGAGGCCTATATAGAGGCTAAGAGACTCCACATGGAGAGATATGAATAAAAGTATTCTTGTATGAACAGGCATATGGCTTGTGGAGTATTCTCCTTCCTTAAGGAGTGAATGTATGGTGTTGCCCTACCTTAAGGGTTTGATCAATAAAGAAGCATCTCTATCTATTCAGATCTTGTTATTCTTGGGTTTATTTCTATTATCATAATATTTCTGGTTTAGAGCTATATTTCTGGGTTAGATCTACAACACAATGGTATATGGAACTTTGTGTAACCCCCCAGGAATGAAGAGAAATTCAAGTTATAAGTTTAATAAGTTAAGAATGAGATTAATGTCTTGTGTCCACTATGGACGTCTCGACATGCTCAGTGTTTCACTGAGAGGGGGGTTCTGAGATACCAGTTAGGATGTAAAATTCCATGACACATGGAGATATTTTTGACATTATGGGGGGGCCCTAACAATGTTTTGAAACCACCTTCCACCCCTCTCCCCCGCCCCCCATGATACTTGCTATTTTATTGATAAAACATTATATGTGGGACCCCGATGATGAGGATTCTAGGTGGGAATGACATGGCACAAACGTGGTAGATGTGATGACATGGCTAAAGAATCCAACATGGAATATTAAAGAGGTGAGACATGGCATGTGAATTCAACACTTTTGATGAGCCAAATGGATAGTTGGCAAGTGCGATGTGGTAGGCATACATGAATAGGTGGACACATGGAAAGTTCCTAGTGGCAGTGGTAGGTGATGTGTCACACATGATGATAAGTGATGTGGTGTTGTGGCCAGCAACAACCCCTCCTTTTTCATTTAACTATCTACCCAAAATACTAAATGAATAGGGGACCCCTAGTTTAATTTTGAGAAAAATCAAATTTTCCTTCTTCAAAATAAAGATACCATCGCAGGCTTAAAGCGGTCTTTCGAATATTTTAACCTAAGTCTATGATAAGGTAAAGGTCTTTAAGAAATTGCATTAATGCGCAAGGCCCCACAACGTTAAGCCTAACATCGCGTCGCAATAAGTAATGTCCATAAGAAAAAACCTCAAAATCTGCCGATCTGCGATAACGCTGATCGCAAGATCACACATCGCAGAAATGAAATGGCAATACTTAACAAACATCAAACTCCTGCGACCCGCGATGTTGCAACCTGCAATATTGCTATCGCCACGATGACACATTCTGCGATCTGGCGATTTGCGATAAGCGCGCCTTGCGATGGCACGATCTTCGATAGAGCATAAAGTGAATCATGAATCATTCAATTGCAAATCCTTCGGGCATGCCATTCAAAGATAGACCACTTACCATAATCTGACTCCAAATCATGCGCTTTTAATGATAGTAAGTGGGTTAGTTGTCAGTTATTTAATGAAATAAAGTCGTGTGCTTTGCTAAAGGATTTTTTCACGTAAGGTGGCATATTTAGTATATCGGTTGCATTTAAAACTCTCCCATCACCTTTCTCAATCAGTCATTTCCGCCTCGCTTGTAATCTTCAGGAACTAGGAGATAAGAAGATTCAAAAAGCCTAACGCAGGAGAAAATGGGAAAGAAAAATAAAGCCCAAGGCTTCGAGGCGAACAAAAAGGCAAAGGAGATGGCACCCCTGTACACAGACACTGCATGCAATAGAGACGCAGGAATTTCGACCTGGGAAGGCATGTACAGGCTGTTGGAGGAGGAAAATCCCAAAGTAATGAAGGTCGATAGTGCCGCGGGATCGCCAAACTCTTCCGAGGCATCCTTAGAAGAGCTGGCTTGTTCATTTCTTCATCGAATAGCAGCTAGACCCAAGATATTGCCTTATACAGATATGATCAAATGGATACTTGACAATGCAGAGTTACAAGGCAGACAATTCAAGGCTCCAGGGCATGTGCTCATAGGATCATTTGCCGTGCAAGACTTAAAGCTTATGTATCATCTTCCAGAGCCTCAGACGACCTACAACACTCAGTTTTTCAAGAAATTCGCAGCAGAGAACCCAAACCTGGCAGAAACCACTAAAGAATGGACCAGAAGAGAGGAGCCGCTAAAAAAGGACAAAAATGGTATGTATAGCACTGGTTCTCTCACCTCTCCATATTTGTTTGCTGCGGCCATGCTGTGCAGGCTGTTTGGGATGCCAGACATAAATAAATTTTCGTCTGAATGGCTACCACTCATAGACGCTGCCACAAATGCCGATCTCGTGGATTGGGCCAAAATATTTTCTAATAATTTGTTCACTGTTGTCATGAATTACCGTTCTAAGAGATCCTTGTCACAAAGGGTCTATCCTCCATTTTATCTGTCTGCTTACATTATGGATTCTATTTGCTATGTATCTAAATTTCCAAATATGGGTTGGAAATGGACTACCCAGGACCCGTCACCTATTCATGTTTACCACAAAGTATTATGGGATTCACAGTTTGCCCCTCACTTCTATCAGATTTTCCACGGGCTCATTTTACCCCTATATAGGATGATATATGGTGAAGAACCCCCGAGGTGCTCACCCGAAGCACAAATAGACATCATCCCCATCGCAAGATGGTTCGGGGAAGAATGGTTCACTTATATCAGAGTATTTGGGAGCACTGTATCTCCACATGTCCTACCTTTGTATGTCCCCGACAAGCTTTTGGCTGGGGAAATTGCCTATCAGACTTGCTCGGAATGCGGCCTAACCAAAGAGTTAAAAGACAAGAAGAAGGCCATATGGCCTCAGTTTCCTGTAGCTTTTGGGGCCTTCTCATTATTCGATGTAGGACATGCTTTTGCCGAAGTAGGGAATGTGACGTCCCTACAATTATTTAAATTCCCCGCTCGACCTTTTGACCTAAATAATGTTGCCCATGATTTCACTATAAGTGTCAGAATAAAAGTGTTCACTGGAAAGAAAGATTTATTTGATGACTTGTTTCAAAATAAAAGTTCATTCCAGGAAGTCTTGCGAGAAGATACCGCTCACCAGAGAGCCTACTCCAAGTGTCAGCCTCAGCGGAAACTCCAGTACTTCCAAATCCAAATCTGACGTTGTCCAAGGAACACCTGAATGTTCTAAAAAGTCTGCAAGCGACCAAGGGAAAGTCGGAGAAGCAGCCAAGGATACTGCTCAGTCAAGTGCCATGTCGCAACTGCAAGTTATCGCTTCCCCACCAAGAAATGCCCCTCCCCCCGTCACTACATCGTCGCTTGTCACGACAGAGCTCGATAAAGAGTGGGAAAACTTCAACGATCTAATCAGCCTTGAAGGGCAAATCCCAAGAACGCCTGTGAGCGATGCGTAGGTAACACAGGAAATGGTTTCAACCATAGTCGGTAGTGTCTCAGAAGCAAAACACAGTCATATCGCTCTGCCTTCTGAGCTCCTACTTAGTGTAGAGGAAATTCCCCCACTAGACGTGTTATATAATCCCCAACATAAAGCAGTGGTGAGGAGACAAAGAAAGAAGAGAATGCTGGAGAATACACTGTCACAGGACGCCGAAAATTTAGACGTCTTATGGAAAGACCCTAACAGCAACCCGACAGAAAATCTCACGAAGTTGTCTCAAATCGCAGGGGCATACGCTTGTGTGACTATCGACAAGGCGTCCGAAGTTCAGCAAGTGTTGAGGGAGAAAGAAAACCAGATACAGCTACTACAACAACAGCTACAACAGGCCAATGCCAGCAATGAAGTGTCCAAACAACTCGAGAAACTACAAGAAGACTTTCAGCAAATGCAGATAAGCTATCAGAAAAGCCTGGACGAAAAAGGAAAGCAGTTGCAAGCTTTACAAGGAATACACAAGGACGAGCCCAAGCTTTCCGAATTCATTTCAGAGTCTACTAGCTTAAATGAGCAACTTCTGCAGCAACAGGAAGAGTTGGGATGAAAAATATCGCAGTGGAGTCACTATTGCGAGCTGAGCGACAAACTCACCAATCAAGTGACAGACCTGCGAAGTGACTACGACCAGGTTGACAGACGAGTGAAAGAGTATATAGCTTGGCAGAATGGAGAGGAAGGGAAGAGAGCAAATGCACCCAGAATAAATGAAAGCCATAAATAATTGCTCTTTAACAAATGGGATGATCAAATCAAGTAGGCAGAACAGGCGGCAGAGGCAGCGGCGACACAGGCAAGTGTTCTTATAGACTGTGTAAATGAAAATTTACACAGAGCCAACTTAATCACAGAAACCACCCCGGGATACCTTCCAAACAAGTCACGAATAGAGGCAGAATGGAAAGAGAAGGTGCAGGAAAAGGGAAAAGCGAAAAGCGATCCAGGCTTTGAACAGGTTGAATTGGGAGTGCTATTGGGCATACTTAGTCAAGCCACACAGCCAATGGATGACTGTGAAATGCATCACAAAATCAGCAGAGAAAGTAGTGCCAGCTCTCATAGATTCCGTTTTCGCAGCCCAGCTCAGCGCAGAAGTCGGCCAACCGACTCTTCTCAAATCCATGCTGAACACTTGCAGTTTCAAAGACCAAATTCAGAAATAACTTATTTTAGTAGTTTGTTGTTTCTCTTTGTTTAGATTAGAAAAAGGACGGTCATTTGAGAACCGTATCCTACAATTTTGTAAAAACACTATTATTAGATTTAGGAAGTAGTATTTTAACCCTTCTCATGCATTTAGAGAAGGGTCCGGAGATTTGTCAAAAACTTGTCCCCAGAACATGCACTTCTGCACCCTCAGAGGAGGTTTTGATGAATGGATGGATCGAAATTTATCTTTACTTGCATTTTGATATCTGCTACTGATGTTGCACTTCTGTGTTCTTGGTAGATTTTAGAACAAGTAGAAATAGATTGTTTTGCTTGAGGCTTATGGGTAGAACTAGTCATTAATGGTATTTTTATCTCTTGACAATGTCTGCTTATGCTCTTTAAGTAATTTACAGTTTCAGTTGTTTATGTGTTATTGCCTAAACATATGGGTTATCATTTGGCACTTTTGTACGGTGGAGTCATATGGTTCATGTGTGACATATGAATGGCTTATTATGCGATATGCTGTTCACAACTGTTTTGCTTAACTTCTTACGTAAAGTAGTTTATCTCAAATGGTTTCTTTTCTTATGATAGCTGAATGATCTTTATTACCAGTTATTATTCGAAATCTTTTTAGATCGCATAATGGAAGATATACAATCCCGGGTTAGAATAGATTTGATTTGATGTTTCTCACTAGATTACAATAGCATAGAGTAAAGTTAAAGAATCTGAATTAGATTAGCTTCAAAAGTACTATTAGATCAACATTAATCAACTCTACACACACACACACACCCAAAATTGGGAAACTGGTCCCGTTATCCCCAGTCGGACCTGCTATACCAAACAGATAAGGAGCTCCCAACCAAGGTCCGGACCGGGTGGGTATCCCCCTTGTTGTTGACCCGATTTTCAGGGCTTCAACATATTTAGCGCTAGAAGAAGGGCCTGAACATGGTGTCTGTTGGAATGATTTTCAAATCATAACATTTGAATCTGGATGGCCGCTCACAGACTTCCCATTTGGAGCTGCATCCATGTTCCTACCTCTTCCAACACTCCACCTGAAGTGGTAAGACTCTTGTCTCAGGTAAAATTCAATGGTAAGAATAACTCTTCTGCTTTTAATCATGCCCTTCAATTTATTCAAAGAATTTCAAGTTATGATACTCCAAGAATTGATGAAGGCGTTTTATGCAGGATTTTTACTCTTACACTCACGGCGGAAGCTAGAAAATGGTGTAGAAACCTCCCAGTTGCATCAATCCACAGTTGGGACCAATTCGCCAAGATTTTTATTCTTGAATTTGATTGTTATGACTATGACCAGGTATACGATGAAATTGATCATCTCAGAGAAAACAATGAATCTATTAGGGATTTTAATATGCGATTTCATTTTCATTGTCTAAAATACGATACAGAAAGTGAACTCATAGATGAAGAATCTTTAGATTATGCTGAACATTCCCTGCCTCCTATATCTGATCAAGCAGAAATTATTCCAAGTTTTGTCTCTTTTTTTTCTAATATGAACAAAAATTCCAATTTGAATATGCAAATCGCTCATAATAAAAAAAAACCTCAAAGCCTAGGAGTTATCCACACTCTAATACAAGAAGACAAAAGTGAGGACAATGGAGGTAAGCCTGCCTTGGAACCAGGAGATGACTTTGATACGAGGTCAGATGATCTCGTTGCAAGTCAACAGATGCAGACACCAAGGTCAGAACAACAAACTATTTTTCTTTCATGAAGTATCAGCACACAAAGGTATGATCTGAAACCCGATGTCTATATTGAATCTGATGAACGAATATTTTTCCATGATGATAATCTTAAATGCGTTGCTTCAGAATCACACTTCTCTCTTTACCCTGATGTTTTTAATGATGATAACTTTTCCCCTCTTAACAGTAAAGATGTTTCAAAAAACACAGAGGATAATTCAAAAAATTCATCATTAGATTTCCAAAATAAAGAGGTAGTTATAGAACATTCCTTGATTCTTTCCAAGCAAGGAACACTTGAATCTCCTTGTCTGAAATTATATGAACAAAAGGAAGAATCTAGGGAAACTTATAAAATTAGTTATGATGGTTACTTTGCCAACGACGATGTTATCGATTTATCTCAAGTAACTCATCAAAGCTCAAAAAATGAGAGGTAGTCTAATTCGGAAAACATATCATTTAATCCTCATTTTGAGGCCAAAGATCATTCGCCTGATTTTGCTGACCAAGACAATCTCCCGATCTATGATTCATACGTTGAAGAAACCCCCATGCCTATTCATAATCATGATCTATCTTCTGTTTCACATGACCTGGCCAGTTCTTGTGAACAACAAAATTTTACAAGCTTATCCTAGTTGTACTGTAACTTTGTTTGTACAAAAAACTTTTTTTATTATTGTTCCCACTTGCACTCATCTTGTACAAAATTGGATTGCGTTTTAAATTTTCAGTTTTTTGATAGATTATTCTGGTATAACCAACACCTTATCAAAGAGCATCCAAAAGATGAGCTACCATTGCGGAAAGCTGAGCTATGTCAAGGAAGTACAGAACTTCCTCCATTACAAGATCATCAAGATATAACAGAAATTCATCCTTATTTGTATGATCCAATAGATACCCAGTTGGAAGGAAGATTTTGCGAGAAAGAAATTTCAGACAAAATTCCAACCGGAGTTATGCATTCCTATTCCGCATCCAACATTAACATCCCAAGGAAAATTCCGTTCTTAACACCAACGTTGGAAAGATGCATACATATAGGAGTAAAAATGAGAAAGTGGGTCCATTGGAAATATCATTTCACCTAGTCAAATTTTTGTATATAATTAGAGTAGGAGTAGGAGTAGTTTAGTTAAGTAGTTAGGTTTATTTTTTGAATAGTTGATAATCGAAATAAGAAAAGAGGATCATCCCTATTGTCTACACAACCCTAGGGAATGTCTATCTCTCACTTCGTTAAGTTTTTTTTCCATGAATAAAGTTTGCTTTGGTTAACAGCATTTGACGTTTACGAAAGACACCTTTTTCTCTATCAAGATTTTGAACTTTTGCTTCTATGAATGACAAATATTTTTCTCTGAAACTTGATTTTTATTATCAATAGAACTTTGAACCAGATATGATATTAATTTCAACTCAAAAAAACTGAAGAAAGTAATCTCAGCAAAACAATTGTTTTACGTCAGTACAATGAAAGGCATCAATGACAAGATGAGGAGTCCCTGTAGAAACAGTGATTACCAAAGAAGCTTTATTATTGTCGTCCAGAACTTTCTTAAGGAAAGAAAATTGACTTCCTCCCTGCCAAAGGAAATCGCAGCATTCAGGGAAGCAATCCAATGAAAACACTATATCTCAAAGAATAAGAGGTCTCATCACGAGCCGACTTATCATCATCACAGATATTATAACTTGTTGACTTTGCCAGAACTGTCCACCAAAATAGGGCAACGACTCAAGATTGTTGCAATCAAAAGACAGGGGGTCTCATCACGAGCCAACTTGTTCAGCAAAAGTATAAATCTAGTGAATGACTGTGTCGTAATTTGGCCACCAAACCAAGACATTGTTGTTTAGAGAATTAAAAAGAAAAAGTTTCAAAATGGGTTTTTCTCTGAATATTTGTAAACACTTAGGCAGGATAAAGGATCATTACTGGTTAATAGGTAACCCTGTCGAGGCTATGGATGCCTGCTAGCAGCAGAGGCTCTACCTACAACAAAGAAGCATATTTGAAAAGGACTGCTACACATAGAAGACTTTATTTTAATTTTTATTCAAAGAGCAAGTAAGAGCAAGTAAGGGCTAAGAATACAAGTAAATAGAAAGGAGTTGAAATGAAATATCATTGATAGTTTGAAGTATAATATTTTTATCTTTCTATAATAAAGTTTAAGTTTTCTGAGAAAAATTTTATTATTTTTAGAAGTTTGAAAAACGTCAAAAGAGAGTCAGAGATAACTGGTTCTCCCAAGTGAATCGCCAATTGTTGTGGCCAGCAACAACCCCCCCCTTTTTCATTTAACTATATACCCAAAATACTAAATGAATAGGGGATCCCTAGTTTAATTTTGAGAAAAATCAAATTTTCCTTCTTCAAAATAAAGATACCATCGCAGGCTTAAAGCGGTCTTTCAAATATTTTAACCTAAGTCTACGATAAGGTAAAGGTCTTTAAGAAATTGCATTAATGCGCAAGGCCCCACAACATTAAGCCTAACTTCGCATCGCAATAAGTAATGTCCATAAGAAAAAACCTCAACATCTGCCGATCTGCGATAACGCCGATAGCAAGATCGCACATCGCAGAAATGAAATGGCAATACTTAACAAACATCAAACTCTTGCGACCCACGATGTTGCGACCTGCGATATTGCTATCGCCGCGATGACACATTCTACGATCTGGCAATTTGCGATAAGCGCACCTTGCGATGGCATGATCTTCGATAGAGCATAAAGCGAATCATGAATCATTCAATCACAAATCCTTCGGGCACGCCATTCAAAGATAGACCACTTACCATAATCTAACTCCAAATCATGCGCTTTTAATGATAGTAAGTGGGTTAGCTGTCAGTTATTTAATGAAATAAAGACGCGTGCTTCGCTAAAGGATTGTTTCACGTAAGGTGGCATATTTAGTATATCGGTTGCATTTAAAACTCTCCCATCACCTTTCTCAATCAGTCATTTCCGCCTCGCTTGTAATCTGCAGGAACTAGGAGATAAGAAGATTCAAAAAGCCGAATGTAGGAGCAAATGGGAAAGAAAAATAAAGCCCAAGGCTTCGAGGTGAACGAAAAGGCAAAGGAGATGGCGCCCCTGTACACAGACACTGCATGCAAGAGAGACGCAGGAATTTCGACTTGGGAAGGCATGTACAGGCTGCTAGAGGAGGAAAATCCCAAAGTAATGAAGGTCGATAGCGCTGCGGGATCGCCAAACTCTTCCGAGGCATCCTTAGAAGAGCTGGCTTGTTCATTTCTTCACCGAATAGCAGCTAGACCCAAGATATTGCCTTATATAGATATGATCAAATGGATACTTGACAATGCAGAGTTACAAGGAAGACAATTCAAGGCTCCAGGGCATGGGCTCATAGGATCATTCGCCGTGCAAGACTTAAAGCTTATGTATCATCTTCCGGAGCCTCAGACGACCTACAACACTCAGTTTGTCAAGAAATTCGCAACAGAGAACCCAAACCTAGCAGAAACCACTAAAGAATGGACCAGAAGAGAGGAGCCACTAAAAAAGGACAAAAATGGTATGTATAGCACTGGTTCTCTCACCTCTCCATATTGTTTTGCTGCGGCCATGCTGTGCAGGCTGTTTGGGATGCCAGACATAAATAAATTTTCGTCTAAATGGATACCACTCATAGACGCTGCCACAAATGCCGATCTCGTGGATTGGGCCAAAATATTTTCTGATAATTTGTTCACTGCTGTCATGAATTACCGTTCTAAGAGATCCTTGTCACAAAGGGTCTATCCTCCATTTTATCTGTCTGCTTACATTATGGATTCTATTTGCTATGTATCTAAATTTCCAACTATGGGTTGGAAATGGACTACCCGGACCCGTCACGTATTCATGTTTACCACAAAGTATTATGGGATTCACAGTTTTCCCCTCACTTCTATCAGATTTTCCACGGGCTCATTTTACCCCTATATAGGATGATGTATGGTGAAGAACCCCCGAGGTGCTCAACCAAAGCGCAAATAGACATCATCCCCATCGCAAGATGGTTCGGGGAAGAATGGTTCACTTATATCAGAGTATTTGGGAGCACTGTACCTCCACATGTCCTACCTCTGTATGTCCCCGACAAGCTTTTGGCTAGGGAAATTGCCTATCAGACTTACTCGGAAGGCGGCCTAACCAAAGAGTTAAAAGACAAGAAGAAGGCCATATGGCCTCAGTTTCCTATAGCTTGTGGGGCCTTCTCATTATTTGATGTAGGACATGCTTTTGTCGAAGTAGGGAATGTGACGTCCCTACAATTATTTAAATTCCTCGCTCGACCTTTTGACCTAAATAATGTTGCCCATGATTTCACTATAAGTGTTAGAATAAAAGTGTTCACCAGAAAGAAAGATTTATTTGATGACTTGTTTCAAAATAAAATTTCATTCCAAGAAGTCTTGCGAGAAGCTAAGTCGAGGTTATCCCTAGATGACCTCGAAAGGTTTTTTTTATTCAGAGAAAGAAGGCTAGCCAGTATTCCTCTAGAAAAGCTGCAACCGCTCGCCAGAGAGCCTACTCCAAGTGTCAGCCTCAGCGGAAACTCCAGTACTTCCAAATCCAAATCTGACGCTGTCCAAGGAACACCCGAACGTTCTAAAAAGTCTGCAAGCAACCAAGGGAAATTCGGAGAAGCAGCCAAGGATACTGCTCAGTCAAGTGCCATGTCACAACTGCAAGTTATCGCTTCCCCACCAAGAAATGTCCCTCCCCCCATCACTACATTGTCGCTCGTCACGACAGAGCTCGATAAAGACTGGGAAAACTTCAACGAGCTAATCAGCCTTGAAGGGCAAGTCCCAAGAACGCCTGTGAGCGATGCACAGGTAACACAAGAAATGGTTTCAACCATAGTCGGTAGTGTCTTAGAAGCAGAACACAGTCATATCGCTCCGCCTTCTAAGCTCCTACTTAGTGTAGAGGAAATTCCCCCACTGGACGTGTTCTATAGTCCCCAACATAAAGCAGTGGTGAGGAGACAAAGAAAGAAGAGAAAGCTGAAGAATACACTGTCACAGGACGCCGAACATTTAGACGTCTTATGGAAAGACCCTAACAGCAACCCGACAGAAAATCTCACGAAGTTGTCTCAAATCGCAGGAGCATACGCTTCTGCGACTATCGACAAGGCGTCCGAAGTTCAGCAACTGTTGAGGGAGTAAGAAAACCAGATACAGCTACTATAGCAACAGCTACAACAGGCCAATGCCAGCAATGAAGCTTCCAAACAACTCGAGAAACTATAAGAAGACTTTCAGCAAATTCAGATAAGCTATCAGAAAAGCCTGGACGAAAAAGGAAAGCAGTTGCAAGCTTCACAAGAAATACACAAGGACGAGCCCAAGCTTTCCGAATTCGTTTCAGAGTCTACTAGCTTAAATGAGCAACTTCTACAGCAACAGGAAGAGTTGGGACGAAAAATATCGCAGTGGAGTCACTATTGCGAGTTGAGCGACAAACTCACCAATCAAGTGACAGACCTGCGAAGTGACTATGACCAGTTTGACAGATGAGTGACAGAGTATATAGCTTGGCAGAATGGAGAGGAAGGGAAGAGAGAAAATGCACCCAGAATAAAAGAAAGCCATAAATAATTGCTCTTTAACAAATGGGACGATCAAATCAAGCAGGCAGAACAGGCGGCAGAGGCAGCGGCGACACAGGCAAGTGTTCTTATAGACTGTGTAAATGAAAATTTACACAGAGCCAACTTAATCACAGAAACCACCCCGGGATACCTACCAAACAAGTCACGAATAGAGGCAGAATGGAAAGAGAAGGCGCAGGAAACGGGAAAAGCGATCCAGGCTTTGAACAGGTTGAATTGGGAGTGCTATTGGGCATACTTAGTCAAGCCACACAGTTAATGGATGACTGTGAAATGCATCACAAACTCAGTAGAGAAAGTAGTGCCAGCTCTCATAGATTCCGTTTTCACAGCCCAGCTCAGCGCAGAAGTCGGCCAACCGACTCTTCTCAAATCCATGCTGAACACTTGCAGTTTCAAAGACCAAATTCAGAAATAGCTTATTTTTAGTAGTTTGTTGTTTCTTTTTGTTTAGATTAGAAAAAGGACGGTCATTTGAGAACCGTATCCTACAATTTTGTAAAAACACTATTATTAGATTTAGGAAGTAGTATTTTAACCCTTCTCATGCATTTAGAGAAGGGTCCGGAGATTTGTCAAAAGCTTATCCTCAGAACATGCACTTCTGCACCCTCAGAGGAGGTTTTGATGAATGGATGGATCGAGATTTATTTTTACTTTCATTTTTGATGTCTGCTACTGATGTTGCACTTCTGTACTCTTGGTAGATTTTAGAACAAGTAGAGATAGATTGGTTTTTGCTTGAAGCTTACGGGTAGAACTAGTCATAAATGGTACTTTTATCTCTTGGCAATGTCTGCTTATACTCTTTAAGTGATTTACAGTCTCAGTTGTTTATATGTTGCTACATGAATATATGGCTTATCATTTGGCGCTTTTGTACGATGGAGTCATATTGTTTATGTGTGACATATGAATGGCTTATTATGCGATATATCGTTCACAACTGTTTTTCCTAACTTCTTATGCAAAGTGGTTTATCTCAAATGGTTTATTTTCTTATGATAGCTGAATGATCTTTATTACCAGTTATTATTCGAAATCTTTTTAGATTGCATAATGGAAGATATACAATCCAGGGTTAGAATAGATTTGATTTGATGTTTCTCACTAGATTACAATAGCATAGAGTAAAGTTAAAGAATCTAAATTAGATTAGCTTCAAAAGTACTATTAGATCAACATTAATCAACTCTACACACACACACACACCCAATATCCGGAAACTGGTCCCGTTATCCCCAGTCGGACCCGCTATACCAAACGGATAAGGAGCTGCCAACCAAGGTCCGGACCGGGTGGGTATCCCCCTTGTTGTCGACCCGATTTTCGGGGCTTCAACATGTGGCAATGGACACCATCTTGGGACTTCAATCTTAGAGTTTTTGCTTGAAGTCTGGAAAGATTTCCCAAGATCCCAAGATTGGATGAGTTGAGAACACAAAGGACTTAGGAGTTTAAGCCCCCATTCATCACCCATGGTGATAAAGGGACCAGTAGGTTAGTGCCCTAGGCTAAAATCCTATTCAACTTATCAATCCATTAGACATTAGGTCATTAAACCTATGTAAAAAATGTTATGACTTCATGATATCCTAATAACCCAACACACGTGGCAGGATAAGTGGTGCAAACGACATGGATATTAGGTGGCAATGTAGGTGCTATAGTACCTTTAGGTGATGACACGTGGTAGGTAGAATTGAGACCTTTAGGTGGCCAATCATCCATGTGGTAGCATAATGAAATCGCAGATGATGTGGAAAGTGATGTGGTAGGACACATGGTTGTATTGAGGTGGAAGGAGGACCATGTGATAAACTATGATTTGTCCACCATGGATTGAAAAGGAAAAACCAAGGTCCTTAGGATTTATGTCAAGACTGTGTTTTGGAAATAATTTTTCATGTTGCTTGTTTAGTCAAATATGTGGGTCCTTTATCGGGGCTTCAGGCCATCAAAAGATTGGAAGAATATATGCCCATCAGGTTGAAGTGAAAATGGCGGGTACCATCAAGCCTATCAGGCCATTGACCCATCATATACCTTGTAATGTGCCATCCGATTACCCAATAAATGTTACGCTTGTGGTCATAGTCATGGTTGTAGGGTGCTAAGTTTTAGGCGCTGTGGGGACTAGGCCCATAGTCCATTAGGCCACAACATCACATAGAGGGAAGTGGCATCCCTTATGTCTAAGATCTGATATATTTATTAAGGTTGTGGTTCTCTCCACAAGTCACGTGGGGCCATGCATAAGTGCTTAATGCAGCCGCGGGGGCATAAAATTTTGGTCTTTTGGGTATTAAATCAATTAAAGGGGGCCAAAAAAGAATTATACGTGATCTAGAAAAGCGACTTGGGTCTATGATTCTATAAAAGGAAACAAAATGATGTGAGATGATAGTAGTGTTCCCATGTAGATCATGGTGTGAGATTTCACTAGATACTCATAATAGTGGAAGTTAACAAATAAAAGAGGAAGAAGTGTTATGGTAAAGAAACATATTTGAACGCCAAACTAAAATGGAGGGAGTGAGAGAAACCATAGACTAAGTGAAAAATGTGTAAGTGTAGTTGAATTGTGCATTCTAAAGCTATTGCATATTAGAGAAAAAATAGATTTGAAGAGAAGATGTGTGAATTAATATATATCTCAGTTAGAGAGTGTAGGGGAATGCCAAGGAGATGCAAAGAGGGAAGATTGGTTGAGAACCAAATCTATTGTGTAAAAGAAATGTTGTAGATTTGAATGGATGATAAAAAAATGTCAAAGAAAGGAAATATATTTATGGATTAAATTTGTGTAAGAGTGTTTTTATGATAAGGTAGGCATAGATTTGAGTATGAAAATGAATGAAAAAAGATTTAAAAAGGGATATGAGTGGTTGAATCAAGTAGATGCTTGCAGATCAGGAGGTGGGTGCCTCTAGTAGATTGGTGTTTGCAAATAGTGGGAGTTGGTGCTTCTAGCAAGTGGGTTCTTGCAAAGAAAAGGGGTTGGTTCTTCTTGTAGGTTAGTACCTACAAAATTTGATATAAATTGAAGTTGGTGCTTGCATTTACATTATAATTAGAAGAATATTTGTTGTTTTCTCCCTTATGGGTTTCCACATAAATATATTGTGTTCAATATTTATGTCATTGGTGCACTGTTGTATTGTTGAATGTGTTTAATTGGCTAAATCTTTGTTAAAATTTATAAAATCCTGGTTCACCGCATGCCTCTCAGTATTTTCGTTTTTTCCAACAATTGGTATTGGAGTTGGTTCCTTCAATAACACTCTAACAACTGGAAGGTAGATATAGATCTGAAACATGGCAAAATGGGAGGGAAATTTCACTAAAAAAGATCCTATGTTCACTAGAACGAATTGTGCATTTTGGAAGGTAATAATGATAACTTAAATAATATCCCTTGGTGCAGATGTCTGGGATGCAGTGTTGAATGGATATAAAAACTAAATGTATTGCTTTGACAAAGATGATAAACTTGATTTTCTTATAATGATAAAGTAATGAATGTAATCCTATGTGGATTGTCTAAATCTAAATTTATTAAATTCATGCATTGCAACACAACCAAAAATATATGGGATAAGTTGATGAATTTCTATGAAGGTGTTAGCAAGGTAAATAAGGCTAAACTCCAAGTTTATAAAATGCAATTTGAATCATTGAAGATGAGTGAGGACAAGGACATAGCCAAATTATTTCTTCACATAGATGAAATAGTTAACACCATAAGAGAGACCCAAGGGTTAGCTCAACTGGTCAAGTCCTCGTTGTTAAGTACCTCGCCGATCGGGAGGTCACATGGTCAATTCCCCTCAATGCCCTTGGGGTTAGGCCCTGCTAGTCTGGCCGAAGGGCTTTAAAAGTTTCCCTTCCGGGTTGATCTACCCAGTTTTTTCGAAGGGAAAAAAAGTTAACACCATAATAGATCTTTACGAAACTATGGATGATTCCTTTATAGTTCAAAAGGTGTTAAGATCTCTTCTTGCTAGATTCAATGCTAAAGTATTAACTATTGAGGAGATGCAAAATATAAACACATTAACAATGGATCAACTGCATATGAAATGAGAACCACAAAGGTTAGATCTACATCAAGGAATGCAACCTTCAAAGATGATAATAAGACCAAAGAAGATCAAGAAGACTCAAAATAGGGATTTGATGAAGAAGAATCCAATTTTATTAGAATATTGAAAAGGGTCTGGAAAATACAAAGGTAAGTTGCCTTTCATATGTTTCAATTATGGAAAAGTAGGTCACTATGCATCTATTTTTTTTTTCTATGTGGTTCATGAACCCGAGAGACTAGTGACCGCTACGCCCATGAAATATTTGTACCGGGTATATCCACTTGAAGGGATCACTTCCTTCTGGTCTAACCACAAAGCCTGACCCTAAGAGTATTTAGGGAATTGAATCCATGACCTCTCAATAGCAATGGTTCTTTAACGACGAGGAATTTACCAATTGAGCTAACCTAATGGGTTGGTCACTATGCATCTAAATGCACATATAAGAAAGAAAATTATGAACATGAAAATAAAGAAAAGGATAAATATAAGAGAGTCAAGAAGAAAATAAATTTAAAGAATAAGAGCTTTTATACCCAAGAGGACAATAACTTCCTAGAGGATGAGGATGACTAGCCTTTTAATGAAGAAAGAATGAATGATTTCATGCTCATGGCTATAAAAGCCCAAGAGTGAAGGTTAAGATAATTATGATTTAGATGAAGAAGAAGCTGTAGTAGATTTGGAAGGAGAACTAGTTAGTACCTTAGAATAAATACAAAGGCTTGGGTAAAAGAGAAAGAAACATAACGAGTTGTTGATGAAATATGAAAAAGAAAAGGAAGAAACTAAAGAATCACCAATTCTTCTTCTGAAGGTGGAGTTGGAGGAAGCCAAGAATATTGAAGACACACTCTTAGAATAGATAAAAGAGAAGGGGAAGGAATGTGAGAAACTAGAGGAAGAATTTGTATCTATTAGAAAAGAAATAGAAAATACCCAAGCTTAGTGCAACCAAAATCTAAGATTTGTTAAAGGATTTGAGAAATTCGATGAAATCTTCAGTGTTCAAAGATCTCCCCTCATTGATAATGGTCTCATTTATAGAAGAAGGGAAAGCACAATTAAAGTTGAAGGAAAAGAACCCATAAAATACATGGAAGTGCTTAATGGAAGTAACAACGATGGAAATGAAAGTAATAATCCAAAACAAATAAGAGATAATAACAAGGAAACTAAGGACAACATTAGTGAAACTCAACAACAATAAAGGAGGTCACACCACAATAATTCAAAAAACCATAAAGTTGACATCAAAAATCATTAAAGGCATCGTTGGGACTATCACACAGAATCAAAAGATCTTTCCCTCTAAGGTCATATAATTCTAGGTATCAAAATATGTTTTATGGTTACTGTTATTCATGCAAAAATTTTGGTCATATAGTTATCCGTTATAGAGCATATATTAAAGTTCATTATATGATAAATCAATCTATCAGTCTTTAAAGGATAGAGACATTAGAATTGTAAATCCTCATAGGAATGATCCTAGAAGAAAAAACCCATTTTCTCCTTTACTAGATTATATTGAATGTTATAATTGTGAAAATTTTGGGAATAAGGAAGTTGAATGTAGAAAAAACACAATCAGATCAACCCATTAGAGAAAGCAAGTGCAAGAACCTAGAGTATGAAATAAAAGAGTTGAAAATAAAGAATAATATGGCATTGTCTTATATGCTTAGTGTTTCTGCCTGGATCCACACTTAAGGTTAGCATGAAGAAAATCCTTAAGTCCACTTGTTATGGCCTTGGGAGTAAGATATGAGTTGGGCTTGTCACCCAATTCCAAACTCATCCATCTAGGCTCTCTCCTAATCAAAACCAATGGGGTCAGGGATTTTCTCAACATTAACCTTAGGTGTGGATTTAGGTGGCAACATTTTTGGCACCATTGCTAGGAATAAATCATATTAAACTCAGAATATGACTAACTTTTATTTTTAGCCCTTAGAAGTTTTAGAATTAGATCTATGTCCAAGTGGCTTCTCCACTTGATCACTTCTCCACAAGAGTTTCTACTAGGAGAAATCCAAGTTGTCTAATTAGTCCCGCTCTTGAACATGAAAGGGTTTGTAGAGTGAGGTTAAATAAAATATATTCTAGTAGAATTCTTGCAAATCTTGGACAGGAAGCTCTTTCTGACATCCACTTGATTTTTGGGGCTCAAATTGAACATGATGCTATGGATGAATTATTTTACCCTTATGATTTCTATGACATCAATGGCTATCCCCATAACATTCCATATAAAACCATTGAGAAATTTCCTACCTTCCAAGGCAATAATGCAATAAGCACCAAGATTCACTTGAGAAAATTTAACTTGTGTGTCAATAAGTGGTGTAGTTCTTCTAACTTTCAGGATGTAAAAATTAAACTCTTTGTCCTTTCTTTGGAGGAGGATGCACTTGACTAGTTCACTAAGAAACCAATAAATTCATTTGACACTTTTAAGGAGATAATATCTACCTTTAATGAGAAGTTTGGTGACAAGAAGGAAGACAAACATCTATTTAATGCTCTCAACCACATCAAGAAGAGGGAAAATGAAATAGTGGAAGAATTTAATAAGAGATTCAACGACATAGTGAAGATTCTTCATGATGATGTCAAGCCTCAAGATAAATCTATCTTGATCTACTATGTTTATGCTTTTAGTGTGGACACATCGTATGAAATGAGAAGAAAGGAGCCTACCAACTTAAATGATGCTCAAACTGAAGTCATCAAGATGGAAAAGGCTAGGAAGGTTTCTGGAAAATCTGAGATCTCAGGTTTCAATAGGGGTTCTACAAAGTCACATTAATCTAAAGGAAAGGTTGAAGCAAAGGAAGTGGAAAATTATCTCATCAAGGAGTTCACTCAACTCATCAAGACTATGGAAATGAATCACAATAATCAAATAAATATCATCGAAAATAGGTTGGTGGCCATGGAAAGATCTCAAGCAGGGAAGTTTCAAAATAGAGGAAATGATAAATGGAAAAAAAGAGGCCCTCCCCATGAGCATAGGATACCTAATCCACTAGAGTCTACAAATATGGTTGAGAAAGCACCACCTTATTGTAGAACTTGTGATGAACTTCATGATGAAGAAATGTGTCCCATAGTAAGGAGGATTATTGAAAGTGGGATGGTTGGAACAAGTGAAGAAATTAACTTAGTTTTAAAAGAGCATCACTTGTCCATGCTAAGAATTGGATGGAAGTAATGGAGAGAAGCCAAAAGGTTAGTAAGCTTCCATCTTCCTATAGTATTAGGTCCCTATAATACTAGTTATTCCCCCATTACTATGGTCATTGTAGCCCTTATTGTTATTATTGTGCCCCTATTTTCCCCATATTTTTATTATTGTGCCCCATGGAAGCCCACTATTGTTATTATTGTGCCCTTATATTATTATTGTTTTGTTGGCTTTGATTATATTGTGACCCCTTAGACTCCTATATATAGAAAGGAGGTTTTGTCATTTGTATCATCCAAGAATTGTTCAATTGTGTAATGTAAAGGAGGCTTTCCCCTCGAAGAGGCTGATTTTGAAGTCATTGATCTATCTTTTCTATCTTTTTGTGAGGTGGTTTCATAGCATTTGGTATCAGAGGTTTGGATTCTAGGATTTCGCTGCTCCAAAACAGGTCATCGTGGAAGTTTTGCTATAACTTTTTTTTTGCGATGTTTCAGAAGCTAAAATAAAAGCCCATTTGATTCGAAATTGTGATGATCCTCGGGTCTGAATTTTAGATCTTTTTTCACTATATTTTCAGAGATATGATCCAAGGAAGTTAGGGTTTTTGCAGGATCCCGAATTACATCCCAAATAGGTGACCTTGGGAAAATAGTCATAACTTTCACTCTGAGTATCATATTGAAATTTCGTAAGTTACAGAAATAGGATGGACTATAGTTTTCTATGCGTTGTTTTTGGGTCTGAAGGTTGAAACAATGACACGTAGCACTTCGTACAATTTCACTCTATTGAATAAGTGTATAATTAGGTCATCTTGGAGAATCAAATTTCAATAAGACTGTTAGCATTATAAATATCACTTAGAGGGCTACCACAGTTCATAATTTCAGATCTTGGAGATCTGAAATTTCAAAGATACATCAGATTCAATATCGAGCTCCTACAAAGTGAAAAACGATGTGTAGTTTTTTTAAAAACTTTGCATAAGTTTGGTTTGAAAAAATAGTTTGGAGGAATTTTAAGGGCATAGTGAATAATTATTATCATTATTTGATGCCCTGAAGAAAGAAATGGAAACACCTAGTAATCAACCTGAAAGCTCTAGTATTAATCATGAAGAAGATGAAGAAATGCAACATGATATATCAAAATTACGAGACCAAGTACAACAAATTTCACTCTCATAAAAAGTAACAGAAGCTAAGATGGACAGTTTAAAGAAAGACATGGAAGATAAGATGGATGGTTTAAAGAAAGGCATGGAAGCTAAGATGGATGATATGAAAGACAACATTAAATATTGGAAGAAGGACATGGAAGGTTGGAAGGAAGGTTTGACAAAGTTTCTACAAGAAAGACTTCCTAATGGTGAAAAGGTAGGAGAGAAAACTCAGAATGAGAACAAAATAAATGTTAATCATGATTCAAAGAATGACAACATTGAATATTTGAAGAAAGACATGGAAGTTTTGAAGGAAGGTTTGACAAAGTTGCTACAAGAAAGGCTTCCTAATGGTGGAAAGGTAATAGAGAAAACTCATGATGAGAACAAAATAAATGTTAATCATGATTACATAGAATCTAATGGTGGATTGAAGACCCACCATGTTCCAAAGATCGATATGAGGAAGTTTGATGGAAAAGATCCCGTAACATGGATACTACAGATGGAGCAATATTTTGATCTCCATAATGTGAAAAACACACAAAAGATACCTATTGCAACCTTATATTTGGAACCAAATCAGTTTGTATGGTATCGATGGATTTTCTCTTGTAAACAAATTGTCACTTCAAAAAATTTTACGGAAGAAATGATAGCACATTATGAGGATACAAAAAGAAACTCTTTTTTTAGCCAATTGATAAATCCAAACAAAAGGGTTCAATGATGGAGCACATTGAGGACTTAAAAAATTGAATATAAGGGTAAAAGATATTACAGAGGAGTATAGGATTGATGTGTTCATATGGAATTTAAAGGATAACATCCAACGTGAGGTTTTCCTTTGAGAACTTGATTCATTGAAGAAGGTATTCAGGTTGGCAATAAAAATGGAAAGAAAAATTATGACAACAAGGAATCCTAATGCTCAAAACTATAAATATGGAAGTTTTTTTCCCCTTAGCCTTCTGCAACCTATAAGGTTGACACGACAACAATTGTAAGAAAAAATAGAAAAAGGGATTTTTTACAGTTGTGATAGCAAATACACTAAAGGTCATAAGTGTGCTGAGAAGAAATTATTTTACATAGATTGTGAAGAGGAGGAAGAAAAGGAACAAGAAATGTCAAAACAAGAGGATATACACTAGGAACAAACCCTAGAGAAAGAAGAAATGAATCTGACCATATCCTGTAATGCATTGGATGGAATTACCACTCCTCAAAATATCAAGATAAAAGGACATATCAAGAAGAAAAAGGTAATAGTGTTGATTGATTCGAGAAGTACCTATAATTTTATTCATTGTAAGATAGCCAAAGAATTGAATTGCTTCATATATCTAGCACCACAGTGTCAAGTGATGGTTGCAAGTCTAGGAACCATAAATTGCTCTGGAAAGTGTCATAATATCAAGCTATCCATGGGAGAATATGTATTGAATATCCCAATGCTTTCCATTCCAATGGGTGGTGCTGATGTTGTACTAGGAGTCCAATGGCTACAATAGCTTTTAATTTTCAATAAATTTTCATGAAATTTTCTTCGGAAGGAAAGAAAGTTGAATTAAGGGGTATCACACAGAAACCAAGAAAGATAATCAACTCTAACGAAATGACAAATCTTTTAAAGAAATAACAACAAGGCATGATTGCACAATTATGTTCGCTAGAGGTTCCCACATTGAAATCATCTATTTCTCCAGATCTCTAAAAAGTATTGGACAATCATTCCAAGGTATTTGGTACTCCCAAAGGCCTCCCACCTATTCATGATCATGATCATGATATTCATTTGATTCCAGGAAGTGTTCCTCCAAACATCATACCTTATAGATATCCTTATCCCCAAAAGAGTGAAATTGAACGTATGGTTGTAGAAATGCTAGAGGTTGGCATAATTCAACCTAGTCAAAGTTATTTCTTTTTCTTGTAGTAGATTGGTGCACAAGAATGATGGCCCAGGTGAATATGTCGGATTATAGGAGTTCCAAAAAGCTCACTTATAAAGATAAATTTCCCATTCTTGTCATTAACGAATTTTTTGATGAATTACATGGACCAATTTGCTTCATCAAGTTGGATCTTCTTTCAGGATATCATCAAATCAGAATGAAGACTGAAGACTTTATGAAAACAACATTTAGAACTCATGAGGGTCATTATGAATTTTTGGTCACAACTTTTGGCCTTACCAATGCACCTTATACATTTCAAGGTTTGATGAATTCCATTTTCAAACCCTTCCCTAGAAAATTTGTGTTAGTATTTTTTGATGGTATACTAATCTATAACAAGTCTTGGAAGGATCATGTTCAACATGTTGACAGGGTGATCAAACTATTGGAGGAGAAACAATTATATGCAAAAAACTCCAAATGTTTATTTGGAGTACAAGAGGTGAAATATCTAGGTCATATTGTATCTCATGAAGGTGTTAATGTAAACCCTAGAAAAATTAAAGCCATTAAGGAATGGAAAACCCCCACATTTGTAAAGCATTTGCAAGGATTTCTTGGGTTGACAGGGTATTATCACAAGTTTGTTATTACAGGAGAATAACAACACCTCTAACAACATTATTGAAGAAAGATTCATTTTCATGGACTCCAGAAGCAACGAAGGCCTTTGAACATATTAAAGAGGCAATGTGCCATGCATTGGTCTTAGTTACACCGAACTTCACAAAAACCTTTATTGTGGAATGTGATGCCTCAGGTAATGGAATTTGTGCTATTTTAATGCAAGAAGAAAGACCCATTGCTTTTGAAAGTTGTCCAATCAAAGGAAATTATCTACACAAGTTTATTTATGAGAAGGAAATGTTGGCAATACTACATGGAGTTAAGAAATGATGACCCTACCTAATGGGAAGACACTTCAAGGTAAAAACGGATCATGATAGTCTTAAATAATTTTTATAATAAATATTATCTTCAGAAGAGAAGCAAAAATGGGTCACAAAGATGTTGGGTTATGATTTTGAAACCATCTACAAAAAAGGGAAGCAATATGTTGTGGCAGATGCACTCTCAAGAAATGATGAGGATGTGGAAGCATTGCTTTGCGCCATTTCTATTATCCAACCAAATTGGATAAATGAAGCAAGGGATGAATGGAATAATGACAAAGAAGTGTGGGAAATCATTCAAAAGTTAGAACAAGATCTCTATACGTTTGATACATTTAGCTGGAAAAATGATTCGGTATGGTACAAATATCGCTTATACCTAGGTAATAATTCCCAACTTATATCCAATCATCTTGGGAGTTTGGGAATAAGTCTTTCTTGAAGAATCAAATTTTGGTTGGAATGGTTTCATTGGAAAGAGGACTTAGAGGGCTACCACAGGAAGCAATTTCAGACCTTGGAGATCCGAAATTACAGATTTATAATAGATTCAATATCAAGCTTCTACAAGGTGAAAAAATGTGTAGCCTTTTTAAACTTTTGCATAAGTTTGGGTTGAAAAATGAATTTGAAGTTCAAAGGGCATAGTGAAGCATAATTATCATTATTTGATGCCCCAAAGAAAGAAAATGGAAACATCTAGTAAGCAACCTGAAAGCTCTAGTATGACTCATGAATAAGAGGAAGAAATGCAACATGATATATCAAATTGAGACCAAGTGCAACAAATTTCACTCTCAAAAAATGTAACATAAGCTTATATTGATGGTTTAAAGAAAGGTGTGGAAGCTAAGATAAATGGCATGGAAGCTAAGATGGATAGCGTGGAAGATAAGATGGATGCCATGGAAGCTAAGATGAATTGCATGAATGCTAAAATGGAAGATTTGAATATAGATTTGACTAAGTTGCTACAAGAAATGCTTACTAATGGTGAAAGGGTAGTAAAGGAAACTCATGATGAGAACAAAATAAATCTTAATCATGATTTCATAGACTCTAATGTTGGATTTAAGACCCACCATCTTCCAAAGATTGATATGAGGAAGTTTGATGGCAAGGATCCCGTAACATGGATACTATAGATGGATCAATATTTCGATCTCCATAATGTGAAAAAAACACAAAAGGTATGCATTGAAACTTTATATTTGGAACCAAATAATTTTGTATGGTATCAATGGCTTTGCTCTTGTAAAAAAATTGTCACCTGGGAAATTTTTACGGAAGAAATGATAGCACATTATGAGGAAACAAAAAACATTTTTTTTAGCCAATTAATAAACCTCAAACAAAAGGGTTCAATGATGGAGCACATTTAGGCTTCTAAAAATTGAATATAAGGGTAAAAGATATTCTAGAGGAGCATAGTATTGATGTGTTCATAGGAACTTTAAAGGATAACATCCAACATGAGGTTTGCCTTTGGGAACCTAACTCATTGGAGAAGGCATTCAGGTTGGTAAGAAAAATGGAAAGCAAGTTTATGGAAATAAGGAAGCCTGCCACTCACAACTATAAGGATGGAAGTGTTGTTTCCCTTAGCCTTCCACAACCTACAAGGTTGATACCCCAACAATTGGAAGAAAAAAGAGCAAAAGGGCTTTATTAGAGTTGTGATAGAAAATACACTAAAGGTCATAAGTGTGCTGAGAAGAAATTATTT
>APFE030679754.1:42321-55348 GCA_000404065.3 Pinus taeda
TTTTACATAGATTGTGAAGAGGAGGAAGAAAAGAAACAAGAAACGTCAAAAGAAGAGGATATACACTAGGAACAAACCTTAGAGAAAGAAGAAATTAATCCGACCATATCTTGTAATGCATTTACCGGAATTACTACTCCTCAAACGATCAATATAGAAGGACATATCAAGAAGAAAAAGGTAATAGTGTTGATTGATTCAGGCAGTAACCATAATTTTATTCATTGTAAAATAGACAAGGAATTGAACTTCTTCCTATATCCAGCACTAGAAAGTCAAGTGATGTTTGCAAGTGGAGGAACCATAAATTGCTCTGGAAAGTGCCATAATATCAAGCTATCCATGGGAGAATATGTATTGAATAGCCAATATTCCAATGTCCAATGGGTGGTGCTGAGTGTGGTACAGAGATCCATGGCACAAGGTCCTTCGGTACAAAGCTTTAATTCTCCAAGAAACTTTTCGGAATATTTTCTTTGGAAGGAAAGGAAGTTGACGATGAAAGAAGAAGGTATGCGCAGGGAACCAGAAGAAATCACTCCAATGGATGACCAAGCGTTCGTAAGGAAGAGAAAAACGAGGTTATTTCCACAAATGATGTTCGCGAGAGGTCCACATCGAAATCCATCTATTTCTCCAGATCTCCAAAAGTCTTGGACAATCATTCCAAGGTATTTGAGACTTCCAAAGGTCTCCCACCTATTCATGATCATGATCATGCTATTCATTTGATTCCAGGAATTTTTCCTCCAAAAATCAGGGTTTACAAATATCCTTATGCCCAAAAGAGTGAAATTGAACATATGGTTGCAGAAATTCTAGAAGCTGGTATAATTCAACCTAGTCAAAGTTATTTCTCTACTCCAGTATTATTGGTGCACAAGAAGGATGGATCATGGCACATGTTTTCAGATTATAGGGAGCTCAACAAGCTCACTCTTAAAGATAAATTTCCTATTCATGTCATTGATGAACTATTGGATGAATTACATGGATCATTTTACTTCACCAAGTTGGATCTTCGTTCAAGATATCATCAAATCAGAATGAAGACCGAAGACATTTCGAAAACATCATTTAGAACTCATGCAGGTCATTATGAATTTTTGGTTATGCCTTTTGGCCTTACCAATGCACCTTCTACATTTCAAGGTTTGATGAATTCCATTTTCAAACCCTTCCCTAGAAAATTTGTGTTAGTATTTTTTGAAGATATACTAATCTATAACAAGTCTTGGAAGGATCATGTTCAACATGTTGACAGGGTGCCCAAACTATTGGAGGAGAAACAATTATATGCAAAAAGCTCCAAATGTTTCTTTGGAGTATAAGAGGTGGAATATCTGGGTGATATTGTATCTCATGAAGGTGTTAAGGTAGACCCTAGAAAAATTAAAGCCATAAAGGAATGGAAAATCCCCACATCCATAAAGCATCTGCGAGGATTTCTCAGGTTGACAGGGTATTATCGCAAGTTTGTTAAGAATTGTGGGAGAATAGTAGCACCTCTAACAACATTATTGAAGAAAGATGCATTTTTATGGACTCCAGAAGCAATAAAGGCCTTTGAACATCTTAAAAAGGCAATGTGCCAAGAATCGGTCTTAGTTACGCTGGACTTCACAAAAACCTTTATTGTGGATTGTGATGCCTCAGGAAATGGAATTGGTGCTATTTTAATGCAAGAAGAAAGACCCATTTCTTTTGAAAGTTGTCCAATCAAAGGAAAGTATTTACACAAATCTATTTATGATAAGGAAATGTTGGCAATACTACATGCACTTAAGAAATGGTGATCCTGCCTAAAGGGAAGACACTTCAAGGTAAAAATAGATCATGATATTCTTAAATACTTTTTAGAACAAAGATTATCTTTAGAAGAGTAGCAAAAATGGGTGACAAAGATGTTGGGTTATGACTTTGAAATCATCTACAAAAAAGGGCAACCAAATGTTGTGGCAGATGCACTCTCAAGAATGGATGAGGATGTGGAAGCATTAATTTGTGTCATTTCTATTATCCAACCAAATGAAACGAAGCAAGGAATGAATGGAAGAATGACGAAGAAGTGTGGGCACTCATTCAATAGTTACAACAATATCCCAGTACATATGATACATTTAGCTAGAAAAATGACTTGTTATGGTACAAAGATCGCTTATACCTATGCTAGAATTCCCAACTCAAACAAAAGATTTTTATGGAATTTCACACCTCCCCCTTAGGAGGGTACTCAGGATTTTTAAAAACTTACCATAGGTTAAGAAGGAATTTTTTTGGGATGGCATTAAATATGATATACAAAAGTTTGTGGCAGAATGTTTGGTTTGCCAACAAAGTAAAGTTGAAATAATTAAAACCTTGGGTCTATTACAACCTTTATCCATTCCAAGTCAACGCTGGGAGGAGGTTTCAATGGATTTTATCACAAGTTTACCCAAGTCTGAAGGAAAAAGTGTCATCATGGTGTTAGTTGATAGACTTACCAAGTATGCACACTTTTCTGCATTATCTCATCCATTTAAATCCAATATAGTTTCTACTACATTTATGGAAACAATTCAAAAGCTACATGAAAACCCAAATATTATTGTAAGTGACAGAGATCCCATTTTCATTGGAAATGTTTGGACAATTATTTTCTTGTCTTGGTACTTAGTTAGCTCATAGCTCATCTTCTCATCCTTAATCTGATGGGAAAACTGAGATAGTAAACAAAGTTTTGGAAGGATATCTTCATTTCTTTGTATCTGATAAACATATACAATGGGTCAAATGGTTACCTCTGGCTAATTGGTGGTATAACGCTTCCTTCCATACTGCAGCAAAAATGAACCCATTTATGGCACTTTGTGGATATCACCCACCATCCATCACATCATATTTAAGAGAAAATTCTAATTTTCAAGCAGTGGAAGATCACATTGAGCATCAACAACAAGTTCTCCAACTCTTAAAGGATAACCTAACTTTGGTGCAAAATAGAATGAAACAACAGGCAAATCAACATTGCAGCGAAAGAAGTTTTGATGTAGGTGATTGGGTACTTCTACAGATACAACCATATAAACAAATGTCCCTCAAGCAAGCTAAGAAGGATAATAAATTATCAACAAAGTATTATGGTCTGTACAAGGTGTTGCAAAAGATAGCTACTATGGCATACAAATTGGAGCTTCCTGCAGCTTCCGAGTGCACCACTTTTCCATGTTTCATGCTTAAAGAAGGTTATTGCTAACAAGATCCCAGTTCAAACAATATTGCCTGGACTTGACGAGGAAGGAAAAATCATATTGGAACCTGAAGTAGTCATAAAAACAAGAACTCGACAACTATGAAATCGATAAATTTCAGAGTATCTCGTCAGTGATTCCCCCATTACTATTGTCATTGTAGCCCTTAATGTTATTGTTGTGCCCTTATTGTCCCCATATTGTTATTATTGTGCCCCCATAGAAGCCCACTATTGTTATTGTTGTGCCCTTATATTATTATTGTTATGTCAACTTTGATTATATTGTGACCCCTGAGACTCCTATATATAAAAAGGAGGTTTTGTCATTTGTATCATCCAAGAATTATTCATTTGTGTATGTAAAGGATGTTCCCCCTCGAAGAGGCTTAATTTTGAAGGTGTTGATCTCTCTTTTCTATATTTTTGTGAGATAGTTTCATAACACTTCTCCCTGTAGAGGGTACTCAGGATTTTTTAAAAAACTTACCACATGGTTAAGAAGGAATTTTTTTGGGATGGCCTTAAATCAGATATTCAAAAGTTTGTGGTGGAATGTTTGGTTTGCCAAAAAAATAAAGTTGAAACAATTAAGATGCCAGGTCTATTACAACCTTTATCCATTCCAAGCCAACGTTGGGAGGAGCTTTCAATGAATTTTATCACTCGTTTACCCAAGTCCAAAAGAAAGAGTGTCATCATGGAGGTAGTTGACATAATTACCAAGTATGCACATTTTTGTGCATTATCTCATCCATTTAAAGCCAATACAATTTCTACTGCATTTATGGAAACAATTCAAAAGCTACATGGAAACCCAAAGATGATTGTAAGCGACAAAGATCCCATTTTCACTCGAAATTTTTGGACAAAATTATTTCCTTATCTTTCTACTTAGTTAGCTCATAGCCCATCTTATCATCCTCAATTTGATGGGAAAATTGAGGTAGTAAACAAATGTTTTGAAGGATATATTCGTTGCTTTGTCTCTGATAAACATACATAATGGGTGAAATGCTTGCCTCTGGCTGAATGATGGTATAACACTTCCTTTCATACTACAGCAAAAATTACCCCATTTATGGAACTTTATGGATATCATCAGCCATCCATCACATCATATTTAAGATAAAATTCTCAGGTTCAAGTGGTGGAAGACCACATCAAGCATCAACAACAAGTTCCCCAATTGTTAAAGGATAACCTCACTTTGGCGCATAATAGAATGAAACAACAGGCAGATCAACATTGCAACAGAATAAGTTTTGATGTAGGTGTCTGGGTATTTCTACGGGTACATCCATATAAACAAGTGTCCCTCAAGCAAGCTAAGAAGGATAATAAATTATCACAAAAGTATTATGGTCCATATAAGGTGTTGCAAAGATTGGTACTATGGCATACAAATTGGAGTTTCCTACAGCTTCCCGAGTGCACCCAATTTTCCACATTTCATGCTTAAAGAAGGTTATAGGTGACAAGCTCCCAGTTCAAACAATATTGCTAGAACTTGACGAGGAAGGAAAAATCATATTAGAACCTAAATTAGTCACAAACATAAGAACTTGACAGCTATAAAAGCGATCAATTTCAGAGTATCTCATCAAGTGGAAGAACTTACCTAATGAATATTCCACATGGGAGGATGAGAGTTTTATATAGAAGCATCCATAACTACTCAAGCGTTGAGGACAACACTTTTTTTGAAGGAGAGGGGCATTTTAGGTCTCTATAATACTTGTGATTCCCCCATTACTATTGTCATTGTAGCCATTATTATTATTATTGTGCCCCTATTGACCCCATATTGTTATTGTTGTGCCCCATAGAAGCCCACTATTGTTATTGTTGTGCCCCTATATTATTATTTTTATGCCGACTTTAATTATATTGTGACCCCTTAGACTCCTATATATAGAAAGGAGGTTTTTTCATTGTATCATCCAAGATTATTCATTGTGTAATGTAAAGGAGGTTTCCCCCTCGAAGAGGCTGATTTTGAAGTCATTAATCTATCTTTTCTATCTTTTTGTCTGCTGGTTTCATAACATTTGGTATCAAAGGTTTGGACTCTAGGGTTTCACTGCTCCAAAACAAGTCATTGTGGAATTTTCACTATAACTTTTTTTTTACGGTGTTTCAAAAGCTAAAAAAAAAAACCCATTTGAGCTAAAATCTTGATAAATCCTTGGGTATTAATTTTAGATATTATCGCGCTATATTTTTAGAGATATGATCCAAGGAAGTTAGGGTTTTTGCAAGCTCTCGAATTACATCCCAAACAAGTGACCTTGGGAAAATCGTCATAACTTTCTCTCTGAGTATCAGATTGAAATTTAGTAAGAAGTTATAGAAATATGATAGACTGTAGTTTTATGTGCATCATTTTTAGGTCCTAAGTTTGAAACAATGACACGTGGAACTTCATACAATTTAGCTCTACTGAAAAAGTGTATAATCAGGTCAACTTGAGATATTGGGCATAACACTTACTTGGAGAATCCAATTTCGATAAGACTAGTGGCATTGGAAAGAGGACTCAAAGGGCTACCATAGTTCACAATTTCCAACCTTGGAGATCCGAAATTTCAGAGATACGTCATTATATATCTAGCTCCTACAAAGTGAAAAAAGGTGTGTAGTTTTTTTTTTATTTTTTTTTAATTTTGCATAGGTTTGGTTTGCAAAATTAGTTGGATCTATCTATCACCATGTTTTTCAATATTATTGGTTCATATTCAATTATATCCTTACTAATTTTTTACATTTCCTTTCCATGAGGGGCCTCAATGGATTTCAACAATTTGGACTTTTGGGAGGTAATCTTGAGGATCTCAGTTACGGTTACTAAGATCTTGGCATTATCTATCCATCCTCCCAAATCAATATTTAAACTTGAAGGAGGTGGAGTGAAAACCTTTGGAGCATTCTAAGTCTTCTCTTGTTCATTTCCCCTCCTTTGATAAGTTAATCCATTATCTTTGGCTATCTCCAAGATTTGATTTGGAGAAGGTTTTTCACCATATTACCCAGTGACCTTATCCAACTCATTAAAATTATTCATACTACATTATGATTTGTAGAAAACTTGGTGGTACATAGAGTAAAAGTGGAAGTGATTTTCAGACCATAAGTTTCTGATAATGTTGGGCATTGACGAGTATTCAATGATGAAAGTCAAGTGATTATATTTCTTAAAAACATGTAATAATTCACATTATTTTAGGTTGGCTACAAGGAGAAAGGATGCAATTAGGTGGAGTATGCAAATGATAAGACAAATCCCACTCATAGGGGTCTTGTAGCATTGGAGGGACTCTTTGATAGGCATGGCACTGCTAAAAGGAATAATGAATGCAAAATTGATCCATGAGATTATCTTGAAGTAAACATTGGCACAAGCCAAGATGCAAAGATTGTAAAGGTTGAAAAAGGAATAATTTAGGAAGAAAGAAAGAAAATTGTTGATCTACTTCTTGAGAGAAGGATGTTTTGGCATTTTCATATGATGAAATTAAAGGATATAAGGAGGATGTTATGGAGCATACCATTCCCATTAATTACGAAAATGATAAAACCTTTAAGCAAAAAATTAGACAAATAAATCCAAAGTTGGCCCACTTGGTTAAGAAGGAACTCCAAAATATGCTAGTAGTGGGTATTATAACTCATACTTGTCATTCCACATGGTGCTCTAATTTGGTGATAGTAAGGAAAAAGAATGGATCCATTAGGCTTTTTGTTGACTTTAAACATATCAACCTAGCTTGCAAGAAATATAATTATCCTTTGCCCAACATGGATACTTTATTGCAAAGGGTAATAGTGTCCAACATGATGTCTTTATTTGATGGGTTTTCTAGGTACATCCAAGTCATGGTGAAGAAAAAAGATATGCATAAGACTACTTTCACCACTCATGGGGGAATTTTAATATTAAGTATCCATTCATGAAATTTTAGGGCAATATTCACAGGTGGGTATTTTCCATGATTTCCCAAAACAATATTCGCCAATTTCAAATTTTTATAAAAATGGTTCGCCCAAATTTTACAATATAAAATTATTTTGCCTTGAAAATTGCCAACATTATATAGAGGCTATATATAAAATCGTTATAAATTTGAATAATTTTATGAATATATCAATAAACATTTTATAGTTTGCATATTAGGGACTAATGAGATTCGCCAATGTTTTTTAACTTCAAGATAATTTTCCATCCTTAAAATTTTCCCTGATGCCATTTGGGTTGAAAAATGCATGGGCCACCTTTCAAAGGGCCATGGACTATGCCTTTAAGGGATTAATTGGAAAAAATGTTGAGAATTAGGATGACCTTTCTGAGGATGGTTTAGCTCATATTGGTCATCTTAGGAAGATTTTTGATAGATGCAAAGAATATGAGATTTCCTTAAACCTGACAAAGTATATATTTGGGGTAAGTTAGGAAAATTTCTTGGCCACATTGTTTCAAAGGATGGGATCAAGATTGATCCCGAGAGAGTGGAAAAAATACAAAACATTCCATTGCTTCAAAACATCAAGTCACTCTAGTCATTCCTAGGAAATATTAACTTCCTTAGGAGGTTCATCCAAAATTTTGCTAAAGTTGCAAAACCTATCTAGAGTCTCTTGAAGAAGAATTCTAAGTTCGAATGGATAGATAAAGGGAAGAATTTTCTTTAGGAAATTAAGAGCTTAATAACAAAATCACTTGTCCATGTTAGTCCTAATTGTGCCAAGGTGTTTATGATATTTTACTTTGCCTCGGAGGATACTATTGGAGGGGTCTTACTTCATAAAAATGATGAAGTACATGAGAACCTCTCACCTTCATGATTAGAGCACTCTAATGGTTAGAATTGAAGTTCCACATTATAGAGAAACAAACATATGCATTGGTCTAGTCTCTCAAGCATTTAGCGTTTATGTGGGATATTATAGAGTTATTGCTTTTGTTTCACATTCCATGGTTAAAGATATATTAACTCAGACATATTGCTTGGGAACAAGGGCTAGATGGGTCACTAAACTTCAAGAATATGATTTAGATATTAGACCCACTAAGTTGGTTAATGGCCAAGGATTGGCTTATATTTTAATAAAAGGTAATGGGAAAGCCTTGGGAATGATTTTTCAAAATACTTTGTTAGAGTCAACAGAATCATAAAAAACTCAAAGATTAGGACAAATTGAGTGGTTTCGAGCAATCATGTATTACTTGTAACATATTACTTGTCATAACCACTTGTAGGGCATAAGAGGAGAGATTTGAGGTTGAAAGAAACTAATGTTGAACAATTAAGCAAAATTAACACACATAAAAGTAGAAAAATCAATCAAGTAATAAAATAAATAGCAGACATATACACAAATAAGAGAAATGGCAACAAAAGGCCTCAACCTCACTGTATTCCTCTCGTTCTCCTTATTAAAATAATGTTTATGATACATATGAATACATGAGGAAGTTTGTCTCAAGATAGTGCATCTATCTTGAAAAGACTTGGTTGAGATATTTTCTCAACAAAACACTAATCTAGGAGAACTTAGTTGGAGAATCTCTCATCCTAGCTAAACTCCCTAGTTTGAAGAACTAACTCCTAATTCTCAAGATTTGATTTATTTAATTATAATTTTGGATTTATAATTGTTTTATTATGAGAGTGAGGCTAAAAAATAAGTATTGCATTGTTCAAGATGGTTTAGGACGGAAGAATCCAGAGCATGTAATACTTAGACGCGTGGATGAAGTTGAAGCAAAAAATCTTATGTCAGATTTTCATACAATATTTTGTGGTGGACACTATGTAGTAAATACTATATCTCACAATATTATTGGCCCACCATATTTTCAGAAGTGCACAAGTTTGTGAGAAGTTGTCAAGCTTGTTAGTTGTTCACAGGGAAGTGCAGAAGTTAGTTTCCACCTTTACAACCAGTGGTGGTTGAGGCTCCATTTAAACACTAGGGTCTTGATTTATAACAAAATTCAATGATAATTCTAGCAGTGACTACTCATGGATTATGGCAATTAAATATTACTTTATTAAATGGGTAGAAGCCATCCCTACCAAAATTTTCCACTAAGAAGGTGGTGATGGATTTTATTGAAGATAAGATTATCACCATATTCAGAGTCCCAACTAAGATTACTACAAATAATGACAAATCATAGCTCATCATAATTTTCACCATTCTATTTCAAATATGGTATTATCTTATTCCATTATTCAAGTTATTATCCATAAGGAAATGGTTTAGCAGATTCAAGTAACAAACACTTGATCACAATTATTAAGAAGGTTGTGGGGGAAAATAAGAGGGATTGAGACAACAAAATCAATTATGCACTATGGGCACATAGGATCACAAAGAAGAGCTCTACTGGAAAGAGCCCCTTTGAACTTGTGTGTGGCTTGGGTGTTACTTTACCCATGCACTTGAGGCTTCCATCTTACCAATTCCTTCATAATTTCACTTTAGAAAAAGATGAAATTCAACATAGGATTGATCAGATTGTGGAGTTGGATGAAACTAAAAAGAAACATTTTGACTAGAGTTGTTGAAATCAAGAAAAAATCAAGATAAGTTCTAAAAAATCTTTTAGACAAAGACCATTGCAACAGGGTGATATGGTACTTCTATGGGATCACAAAAGTGAAAAACCAGGGAAACACAAAAAGTACGATAATTTATGGTTGGGTCTATATATTATCAGAGGTCAGGAAGGACATAATTCTTTCTGTTTGAGCACACTTGATGGGGGTCCACTTGACTTGCAAATAAATGGTCAAATGGTCAAATTGTTCTACAAAGAAGACATCTGATGCCCATAGGGGAATTTTTGTATTCTATTTTCTAACCCTACTCTCTTTTAATTTATTATTCTTAGAATTAGTTATTTATTTATGCATTTCCTTTCAAAATTTATTTATTACTTATTATCTATTTCGTGTTCATTTTCAGATTATTATAACATATGTGGTGGATGCATGTAGAAGTACTACTAACTGTGCTTTGTTGTTTGACTTGGATGCAAATTATAGGCTCTCATATGATTTCATGAAACCTATAGCATGCATCCCCATGTGAAGCAGATATTATAAAGATTCTATAGCTTGAGACAAAGAATACATCAACAGTTTTTGGAAGCTAGAAGTCAGCAGGGAATTCTAACCCGTTTTCTCTCTCCTTTCTCTTCTCTTTGTTTTTAAATTCCACAAATCTGTTAGCATGATGAATAAATATTTTTAATAGGCCTAGGATAATTGGGACTCGATCAACAAGTGAGTATACCCTAGAGTGTTTTTTTCCACTTAGTTAATTACTCTTGCTTTTCAATGATGAATAACTAGTTAAGTTTTTTGACTTACATATAGCCCCAAAGATGGGGTGACTACTTGAAGGTTGATCCCTGGGTCCATATTAGTGTCTATGGTCAATGTATATTATCATGCTAGATAATCTGTAAAGTCTAACAGAATTTGACTAAGTCTAGATAATTTTTTTAATAATTAAAAATTCCCCTTAAGATGAGATTTTTTAATTAATTTCTATGTAAAATGTAAAGAACCGATGCCAAAAAATGTTGATGGTATGTAAGTACTCAAAATTCATCCTCTCCACCTCAACAATATTCTAGGACACACGTTTGGGGTCAAAAAGCCACTTCTAACCTCTCAAAACTGACTGTTTCTAAGTCTAATGGGTAAATTGGAAATAAATTGCCAAAAAATTAAATAAGTGGTTAAATAATAAATATTTACACAAGTCAAATCAAAATTATATTGAAGAAGAAACCAATGAAGCACCAGAAGAAGATATAATGGTAGAAGAAAAGACTCCATCCAGGTATATTAAGAAAAATCATCAAGAAACTCAAATTTTAGGAGAAAACGAGGCTGGTGTACAGATAAGAAGAACTATTACATGGAACTCAAGCTATCTAGCATTACTATCCTCCACCGAACCTAAAAATGTAAATGAAGCATCAAAAGATGAATGTTGGTTCAAGGCCATGGATGAAGAACTTCAGCAAATTGAAAAAAATGACACTTGGGAATTAGTTCCTAGACCTCATGATAAAAATATTATAGGAACTAAATGGATATTCAAGAACAATCTAAATGAAAATGGAGAAGTCATTAGAAACAAGGCCAAACTTGTTTGTAAAGGGTATGCTCAACAAGAAGGTATAGATTTTGAAGAAAATTTTGCACGTGTTGCCAGACTTGAAGCCATAAGAATGTTTCTTGCTCTTTCCAGTTTTCACAAATTCAAAGTATACCAAATGGATGTAAAATCAACCTTCCTTAATGGAGATTTAGAAGAAGAAGTTTATATTGAACAACCAGAAGGATTCATTCTTGGAAATGATGCAAAACTTGTAAGAAGACTCAAAAAGGATCTCTATGGTTTGAAACAAGCTCTAAGGGCTTGGTATTACCGCCTTGACAAATATCTACACCAACAAGGTTTTAAAAAAGGTTCTGCAGATAGCAATTTATATATAAAGATTGAAAATGACAAATTGCTAATTATTATTGCTTATGTTGATGATATCATTTTTGGTAGCAATGAAGAATCCATGAGTCAGAATTTTGCTCCAGTAATGCAACAAGAATTTGAAATGTCCTTGCTTGGTGAACTTACCTATTTTCTTAGTCTATGAGTTCAGCAAACTAAAGATGGCATTTTTCTTTCACAAACCAAATATCTCAAGCAGATCTTGAAAAAGTACGGAATGGAAGATTCTAAACCTATATGTACTCCAATGGTAACAGGATGCAGTCTTAGCTCAAATTATGAATCAACAGCAGTACATCAACTAACTTATAGATCCATGATTGGCAGTCTGCTTTATCTAATAGGTACCTGTTTTGACATCATGCATGCAATAGGAATAGTTGGAAGATTCCAACCAAATCCAAAGGAATCACACCTTCAAGCAGCCAAAAGAATTTTCAAATATCTTCAAGGAACTCATGACTTTGGACTATGGTATCCTAGAGATGCAAATCTTACTCTTCATGCATATATAGATATAGATTGGGCAGGAAGTGTTGATGATAGAAAAAGCACTAGTGGTGGTGCATTCTATATGGGCTCTAGGTTAATGTCTTGGTTCAGTAAGAAACAAAGTTTAATTGCTTTATCTATAGCTAAAGCAAAATATGTGGTTGCTGCATCTTGCGCACACAACTACTTTGGATGATGCAAACTTTACAAGACATTCAGATCACATGTACTCCACCCATCTCCATTCTATGTGATAATACAAGTGCCATCAATATTTCAAAGAATCCAGTGATGCACTCCAAGACCAAGCACATACCCATCAAGTGCCATTTTCTACAAGAACAAGTGCTTGAACAAAAGGTCAAATTGGAGTATGTCCCCTCCAAAGAACAGGTTGCTGATATATTCACTAAACCACTGCCCAGAGAAACATTTGAATATCTTAGACAAAAGATGGGAGTAGTTGCTGCATCATACTGCTGTTAAATCCAGTTTTTTAGAGGAAGGTTATTATACGTGGGTTTCATGAAGTATAGTCACATATACACACGAGTTTTTGTGGCTGAAGAAGCGTATATGTTTTTCTAAAAGGAAAAACAGTGGGTCAGACTTTGATATGGGTACTCTGTCTGATGTTGATGATTACAGTCTAACGATATGTTTTGTTCATTAATTTTTATCATACTGACAAAGATGCCTTGATTAATGACTTGTTAACAATGCATAGGTAGCACAGGTTCAGGGGGAGCACTAGCCTTCTCACGCATTCTT